>JAITYZ010002762.1:0-12825 GCA_027744595.1 Paronellides praefectus
GACTTATTGTTTGACATTGACAATTTATAGGGAAGGAATGCAAGGTTCAGTCATCTGTTGAAAAGGGTTGAATAAAATGGAATGAATGTACAATAGTGGGAATCACGATTGATGATTATGATCGTAACGGTTTATAATCGTTGAAAAAATTGTGGAGATTATAATACTCAAACTATGAGCGCCCCTTTCAGAGATTATTACCGAACTGATTATAATCGAGGCGCGAATTTTGAGACTCAAAATTTAGCATTATTAAAAATAAGATGAATATAGGAATATATTATTGCTTTCTGGATGTATTTTAAAATATTCCCGTTCTTAGACAAAAAATAATTGTTTTATTAAAGCACATATTTTATTATTTTCAAATTGCAATAATAAAGTAATTGACAGTTCACAAGTATGCCAAGATCATCCAACCGAGCTGAGCTTCATGAACTATCAGTTTATCTAAGTTTCGACAGTATTTGCAATCAAGAACATGCTATTATGTCAGAGGAAGACAGTTTATTGCTGGTATCATTGGTGGAGTCAACCCGGTATTCGGTTCCAAGAAATAATATTCCAAAAACTCTGCAATGGTGGGAGATGGCATTTTTCAACCTGGAATACAACGAAGATTGGTTCCGAAGTCAGTTCAGAATGAATCGACAGAGTTTCCATGAAACCTTGGATATTGTTTCAAGTAATAATCACTTTAATGATAATGATACAAATACCGTTTTTGCAAACTTTAAGTCTTTACATTTACTATTCATTAACAGTTAGTTCAGCATTTGGAGTGTCGCAAGATCCGGTTTCTTTACAGTTTGGTGTAGCTTTATACCGTTCTGGAACATTTGGCAACTCTTCAGGCAGTGTTGTTAAATTCACCGATAGAGTTTTGACAGCTTTGCTTGAAGTCAGTCATCATTGGATTCGTTGGCCGGATACAACAGAAAGAAAACTAATTGGAATGTCAATGTCTACTAAAGGATTACCAAAATGTGTGGGTTTTGTCGATGGTACTGATGTCGTGTTCTCTGAAGCTCCATTAGAAAACAAAGAAGTGTACTGGTCACGAAAGAAGAAGTATTCCATGCAAGCACAAATCATATGTGACCACAACAGAATAATCCGAGATCTTATCACTGGGTACCCTGGAAGTGTACATGACGCAAAGGTGTACAGTAAATCCGGTCCCTCCATCAACCCAAAAAAGTTTTTTGGCGAAGGAGAATACATTATTGGAGATTCAGCATATGCACTCACCGAAAATGTAATGGTCCCATTTCGTAAATCAGCAACCGGACTAAATATTGAGAGAAAGTGCTTTAATAGACATGTTTCGAGAAGCCGTATCATTGTTGAACATACTATTGGCATTTTAAAAAATCGATTTAAAAGTCTGAGTGGGCTACGAATTCGCATAAACAAGCTAGGACATCAAAGAGCATGTCAATGGATACACGCTTGTTGCATTCTGCACAACATGCTAATGGGTATGGATCCTTGGAAAGAACCTTGTGAGCCTAACGATGATGACGATGCAGATGTGGAGCCAACTGAAATGACACAGGCGGAACAAACAACTCGAGGACAACTCAAACGACAATCTTTATTGGAACTATTTTTAACAACGTATAATAACTAATCTTGTCGAAGACTTAGTTGCATTTCCAACTTCTTCAATTCAAAGTCCTGCTGCATTTTCAACTTCAAAATCTCGTGATTCCTGTCTGCCTCTTTTTCCTTTAATCGCTGCTCTTCTAATGCTAGTTTGCGATGTTCAACGTCAATTTGGGAGTTAACCTGCAAAATACAAATCTGTTGTCATGTTGTATCCTGACTTGTTTTTAATTAAATATTATTACGTTTCATACTTTCATTATCTCAATTTGATTACGCTCTCGTTTGACATCGATTTCCGTGGTGAGTCGAGACTCTTCAAATTTCAACTTTTCACGCTCCACCTGGCTCAATATTTCCATTTTGTCAGACATTATCTCGCTAAAGGTTCCGAGGGCGGACTTTGATGGTAAACCATCTTTTGGAGATGCTGCTAGTTGACAAGTTTCTTTGACCGCCTTAGGTGCCGCATTAGGTATCGGTTCAGCATCACTCTCTATTCCGGACACACAATTCATTAAAATTGAATTACTCCCCTGTTCATCAACGTTGTTTTCCAAAATTACATCATTTTGGTTGGCGTCATTCAATTCCATTTCCCCATAATCATTTTGTTCAGCTTCAATTTGGTCAGCAGTTTGTTGAAATTGAATTTGCGAAGTAGATATTAGAAAAGGCGGAGTTACGTTCGGTCGGCATCCCATAACCTCATCTAAGATCTCAAAATACGGGCATACCTTCAAGATCCAACCTAAAATGATAATTACCACAAAAAGTATTACATTTAAATGTTAATTGGATGTTGAAATATAATACGCACACACCTTTGTTAATAGTAGCGTCCTTCTCCGGATCCACCCCGAATCCCGAAGAATTTAGCTTCATCTTCACCTCCTCGTATTTTTTTAAAAAGTTTTTAAAACCATTTTTAAGCTGGACATCGTCACAATTAATGTTGAGTGCTTCTCTCATTTTTCGCAGGAAACTAATTTTTCGGGATGAGCTTTGGCAGTCCTAAAGATTTTAAATTTACATATTTATGAAATGAGATTTTAATTATACATTGTTACAATTATATCAATCGCAGACTATTGTAATTGTAACATTAATTACAAACCCGGAAAGTTTGATAGTGATCTCGCAGGTACTCCGCCATCTTGGCTTTAATCTCCACGGTCCATTTGAATGACTTCACATCAGAGGCTTTTGAATTTGATTCGGTAGGTCGGCCTCCCTTACCACGGGCACGAGTGTTTCGACTCATAGTTTTATTCTCAAACAATTATTATACACTTTAAAATTGAATAATTATTCAGCAAATTAAATGCTCCTTGATCCTGAATTTAAATTTTGATCTTTGATAAATGTCGATTGCAAATATGAATTTGAATTGTATAGCACGAACAAAAAACAGATGACTTTTGCAGTGCACTACTCTGATCTCTTCAAGCAAAACATCAAATAATCCGATTATATGGATTATTACCCTCTCTCAAGTGGGAAATAATTTACTTGGGTTATAATCAGTTTTTTAAATTTGGCGCGCAGGTGGATTATTTCCTTTTTGGGTTATAATCCTTACAATTGATCATAATCATCAATCGTGATTCCCACTAATAACTTTTGCACCAGAATGTTTTTTATTCGTACAAGACGATGATAGCACAGCTCGGAGCGGAATACTAAAAAAGTCTTTGCCGAATTAGGCATTCACATTGAGCAGCATCAGCAGCCTTATTTCACGGTATGAGAACGTTGACAAAGATAAATTTAGAGTAGTTAACTTGATATGATGAATGCGATTAAGGGCATTGTAAAGTGAATAGATGACATAAAACATCCGACAAAAAATGTAATGAGTAATGATATTAAAATGCTATGATATCGCTTATTGATGTCCCATTTCAACTGTATTACAATTGTGCCGAAAAAGTGTGTATACCTGAAGCAAAAACTTACCCATATCAAAATGAAGCGGCTTGGATATTATTTTATTATTATTATTATTATTACAATTGGAAATGAAGCTATTTTAGACAAGAGTAATATTTCATCGTGGTGCGTTGGTATGCGGCAACTGTCAACAAGCTTTGTTGGATGTAATGCGTCGTGTCAGCGTGTGTGTTGGATGAAAGAAAGAAGCACTTTGATAGAATGAGTCGCACTCAATTTGCATATATTTTAGGCATACTTTTTAAAAGTTAATGACAGCCTTTAATTAGTTACATAAAATAAAGTTGAGTTTTCATTGCTCATTTCTCTCTCTCTCTCTACTCGCTCGCTCAATATCTGACTGTAATATGCATGTATACTAAAGTTTACTTTTGGGCACGTAATAAAGTTGTTCCCGATCATCGGTGGTGGAATGTGTAGTTTCTGTTTGTTGAAACTGCAATGCCTCCTTTACTAACGCCGCCGCATGTAAAAAAACAACGGGGAGTAAAAAAAACATTTAAATTGTTTTAAACTATTTTGAGTTACACATCAGTTGCATCAGTCAGTCATTCATTATTTCATTATTATTATCATTATACCAATTTGGATGTTAAATCAGAGCATGCACTGAAAAAAGTTATTTTCTAGGTCATACTTGTAAGGTTTATTTACAAACCCACCCAGCACCCCACAAAAATAAGCTGCATTTTAAATATAAAAACTTGATCATGTGAAAATACGCATGAGTCAGTCACAGGAGAGACGGAATAGATAGAGGTTAATGGTGTTAAAAATTGAAAGTCATACAAAGTGTGAAGTAAAAAGTAGAGTTTTGTCAAAAAGGTAATAGAAGGCAGGAAGTTTGTAATGCCACCAGCATAATTAATTGTTCATGCATAATATGTCATTCACATTCAATTTTAACTTTTTATAGCGTATCCTAATCAATAAAAACCGGAAAAAATGTTACAAACTAATTTGTGTACCTTTTCAAATGGTGGAATAAAACATGAATGAAAAAAAAGAAAAAAATTGCCATCAAAAAGGGTGTAACGAAAAGAAAAGTATTGTGATGGGTTATGTTATAATTCAATGTTTAAACATATATTATGGAACAATCACAATCAAACTTGGACCACAGACCCATCTTTTAGAAAACCATTATTCGCAACAGAAAAAACATTAAACTAATGGTCTTGAAGTTTGTCTAATTTGTAAATACTGTAGAGTAAAAAAGATACGTTAAATCTTATTTATTGTGCAATATTCATTTATGTAGGATGTAATCAAATAAAAAATGATTTCCGGTTCATCATCACAAATAAATAAAACTTTCCATTTATATCAACTCTCTCTCAGAAAAAACAGCCTGGAGAAATATACCATGCTAAAACCCTTGCATTAAATGTACAATGTAATTAATTAGCCATGTGTGACTGTGGTTCATTCTTCTTCCATTAGCAAGCGTTTTTAATACAAAAAAATGAAAAATCTTTCTTTCTTTAGTTTGTTCCGTGTACAAAAGTTGGATAGGTATAAGACATGTGCTCATCATAACCGCGTTCTTCTAAAAAACGCATTTCAGCTCACTGCTCACCATTGATGGCTGAATTTCTACACTGCAATATATACATTTTATACGTGTTTTTCAAATGAAAAAAAAAGAAAGCAAAATATATATCTTGATGAGCTGAACGAAAGAAACGTACAACAGCGGATGCGGACATGAGAGTTTTCGGCAAAAGAACATGACATTTCTGTTTTGCACAGGGAAATCTCTAACTCTAATATGTCAAGAATGTGCCTTTGGGTAGATTTGCCTATGTGCCACCGCCGCCGCGTGTACAGCAGTGGTGTGTTGTGTACTACGCACTCAATTCATTTCATGATGCGATTGTATCATGGCATGCTTGCCTGGTAGTAATACTATTGTATGTGTGTGGTAAAAATGCGAAACAGTAAAAAAAGATCATCTTTTGAGAAGCAACAAACAACGAATGCGAAGCAAGCAAGCTTGAATTTAACTGTGTGTACCACATGCACCTATTTTCCTTTTTGAGTTTACTCAGGTAAGAAACAAATTTTATTGTTGAACAAAGGAAAACAATTACTGTTATTAAAACTTTTTTTTAGAGTAGCATAGAGCATTGTTTAGCATTATTATTATTACTGTAGGTATATATATATAGCGTTGCCAATAAAGTGGCGGAATGGAATGTAAATGCCTTTTTCTATTATTGCTTTTGGTGATTGTGATGAAGACAACGACATGGTGAAGGTGGTGGTGGTCGGTGTGGTATGGTGTCATGTTCCTAACCTACGTACAAAACGTATCCTATACTTTTTTTACTGTTTGGTTTTGTTGTTGCCTTGTTGAAAAATTAAAATGAGCTTTATACTCTCATACCACCACCAAACACACCTAAAAAGGCTACCTGCAGTATTAAGGCTGCCTAAAAAACAATATCTTTTGTAGGCGCATCTCTTCTCTCCCCATATAATTCACAATCAATTCTTATTTCAAGTGACTTTAAGAAACGGGCAGGTAATATAAAAGGATTGCTGTAATAAAAAAAATTCTGTTGTGCACGACGAAAAGGAACTTGAAAATGCGAAAGATTTCAACCATATTTTATTTTGAATTTTTTAGACAAGCCAGAGCGTAGAAAATATTTGGAAAAATCGTAGGTACGTACAAATAAAGGTGGTTGAATAGTTTTATACAAACGCATCGAAACATGTACAAAATATAATGCTGTATACCTAAACAGGTACACAGGTATATTTTATAGGCATGAATCTTTCCTTTATAAGCTTACATAATAAGTATGTGAACTGTGAACAAGCATATATACGGGAAAAGATCACTCCGGAGGTAGCATTTGTGCACTTTAATAAGAAAAGCAAGTCAAGACTCATGCAAACCTAGCAAGTGAGAGAAACAAGGTCAACCTCACTGAAAGGAATTCGCAGATGTCAGCAGAAAATAGAGAAAACAAAATATATGATATTGCTGCACACAAGATATTTTTTGCATGTTTCGCACACAATGCAAAAGGCAAAACACAAAGCAGCAGAGATAAGCAAAAAAATAACTTGAATAAAACAAGCAAACTCTTTCTTCTCCGTATTTCTCTGGATCTCAGGACGGTCGGTCAGGTGTGGGTGAAGAGACGATATAGGAAGAAAAAATAATTTCAATACATATTTACCATCACCACCTACAAATCTGTACCACCATATTATTATACATAAGCAACTATTACAATTTCTTGTTATCTTTTTACCCCATCCATCCATTCATTTAGTATATATGGTATTATATATACATTTTTTGTACAAGAACAACATGCAAAAAGCAGAGAAAAGTTTTGTTTGGAATAAAATATTATTGTACTTACTGTGAATGGCAGTATTTCTTCTCCTTTGTTGCTGCTGCTGCTGGGAAAAGAAGGGGAAACACCAATTTTCTCCATTTCTAGGCGAACTCTAGACCTGCAAGGGCGTAGGCCTACTACATCTTTGTAGACTGGAGCATGCTATAAAATATTCCGCAACATTCATTATCATCATTTCCGCTTGTTCCACATTCATTCAGACTACTGTACAATGCACACCATTCTTTTGTACATTTCAGCTACACACACACAATCATATTATTATACATTTCTACACAGAGCAGGTGAAATATATATGGAAGTTATGTACAAATGTACAAAATGTAATGAAACTATTTAGAAAATATAGTTTGGAGGTCATTCTTTTCAGTTTTAAGAAAAGTTGGTGAGGGAGAAAAAAATAACTTTGTGAACAAATTTCAAATGTGATACAGAAACTGGCCCTTTTGAAGAAGCCATGCAGATGTCATAATTTTTTAAAGCAAAGTTTGCACGGATAATATTTTGCTTGCTCATATACATATGTAGGTATTTACCTACATACTTCTTTTACTCTTTTAAACTGTATCAGAAGACGACAAGAAGAAAAATCATAAGCACAAATTTGTTTCGTGTTGTTAGTTAGTTAGTAGCCTAGATATTGTACAAGTTTATATTTTTGCTAACCTTCAAGCTAGGTATCAAATTAAAGCATCCAGTTTTAATAAATTCCCGGTCTTCCGGATACACTTCTGTATTCCAGTCACCCTCTTGATGAGTTCCGCCTAGAACTACTGTGTCTTGACTGTGAAACAGTGGTAAAAGAGTATAAGAAGTATAATATATGTATATGGTATGCAATATAAATTTATGAGAGCATAATAAAACAATAGAGGAACAACCCTGTCTGCCACACAAAAGGAAAACGTGAAATGGGACAAAACAAAAGAGTTGTACAAGGATGTATAGAAAAAGTGTAGTAGAAACGGAATTGGAAGGAAGACTTCTTTTTTTAAAGAATGAAATGAAATCATACGATATTTAAAAGAGGCTTGCTTTTGTTTTAAAAAAAGAAGAAGAAACTATTACAACGGCAGAAGTATAAAAAATTACACTGCAGGTCAAAGTGGAACTTGGGGCGATGATTATCTATTTATTAATGTGCGTAATATATTATTTAAGCTTTTTGAAAATTCAAAAAACGTACAAGTACTTTTTGCTCTTTTAAATTTATACTTACTTTGGAATAATGTAATTTCCGTCATCGTCTTCATCTAAAAATACCCATTTCAACGAGGGAGCTACCACCTAAAAAAAATTTGTAACTTTAAATTTTGTACGATATAAAAATGACAAGCTTAAATAGAAAAATTGAGGCAGTGAAATTAGGAAAGCTTCTGGAACATGGAGGTAGTTAAAATTATATACCTACCATGTCTTATGTACCTACAAACATTTAAATTTTCTGTTGCATAAATAATTAAAACTGAACACTATAAATTACTATAACTGCGTTTTAAAACTGTACACGGACGCATCACATCATGATATATACTCATAGTGCTCAGTATCTCCTCCTCGTCTTCGTATGAATTTTCAAGCGTTGCACTATTTCTAATTAAAAACTGTGTTTATAAAATTGTTGTGTCAACTAGGGCAACTGTCCCACCTACTTAAAAACAGCATATATTCGTCTTCCATTTTTAAAAACTTTTCCGTTCCAGCCTCAGGTCCTTACTGATTCATGGTTCAGTTCTTATACCATTGAGATATACGTTTTCAAGTTTTTTTTGCACGAGGGACTACTCTCATAAATCTTTTGAAGAGTTGAGATTTTAAAATATTGCCAATCCCTAAAACAGAACAGTGGGCGATGACCAAAAAAACCAAAAAAACCTATAATTTATCTTCTATAGTTAGCTCAATTCGCATTCTGGTTCGGTACTTAGTGAAGCACCTTATCTCTTGTGCAATAGAAGACTCTACACCTTGTCACATTTCTTTTGACTTTATAAAAACTAAAAATGTTTGGATTTTTATAAAATGATAATTTGTAATTTAAAAATCAATTTTACAATAATATTTGGGATTTGATAGGACATGTAAAATGGGGTAATGCGAGAAGGTACTGGAGCAAGACGGAAATCATAAATAAAACGTTGAAATATTGTCAAATGGGATTGTAGTAAAATGTTTACTGATCACTCATCATCCTCATCATCGTACTCGTCATCGTCCCCTCTTCGTCTTCTATTCCAATACACAAATCCAAAAATACACATGAAACCGCCAGCCACAGATAATGCAATAATGATATCCTTTGTCAATATTGCTGATGCTGAAGCAGCATCCTCATCCGGTTTGCAGAATATTGGTTTATGAAATTTGGCTATTTCCGGTAGGATTTTCATAAAAGCCTGATACTGAAACTTGGCAAATCTAATGGTAAAATCGGCACTCTTCAACTCTTGGAATTCACACCGGAAAGAGTTTTCTATCGGCGCGCTAAAGATGTCCAGGCTTTTATTTTCCACCAAAATCATTTCATCCGGATCCCTTGCATCTGGCAGATTAGCAGCTGGATAAGTTATGCGAATATGAGAGACTGCGTATGTATTTGCCGTTGGTGCTTTTATTGTTTGAACCCGCACACTTTCGTAATAATTGACAAAGAAAATCTGAACTGAACCATAGACAAGTGAAGAGTTTGACAAGATAATGGGACCAAGTCAGATTTATAAATTGACCCCTTTCCTCACAATCTCCGGCAGCGTCCGCTGATTTTGCCGGTAAATTTATTCGGGCAATATACCTTTTCTCATCCGTTTGGTAATAGTTTATATCAAACTGCACGGCTGCTTGGAATAGTATACACGTTCGCCTTTTTGCCTGATTTGTCACGTTCCAGAATCCTACATCGTCTTCCCAATGTGAGCCAGAGTCGTCCTGTTGAGTATTCCATTCGGTTAACAAAGTTTCTTCAATCTCTTCCTTTTCTTGGTTATCATCCAGTAGCTTTTGGTGTGTTAAATTATTTGTTGCTGAAATGTTAAATTCTTCATTATCCTGCTGAACCTCCTCCTGGTGTTCTCTTAACTTCCGCCCCAAAATACTGCTGAATTCTTCATCATCCCTTTTTCCAAGTTTCCTTGAAGCGTCGACTTGTAAAATTGGTATAATTGTTATCATTAACACTCCAATTCCAATTATCGTAACTTTCAAAAGTAGCATTTTCAACATTTGACTCTCTTTTGGTTTAAATTTGGAGGAAACGATACAAAAACTTTAATTGGGAAATGAAAAACTGCCAAGTGTCATGATCTGCCAAGTGTCAATACGCAGGATACGTGACAATACTTAAATGAGATCCCTAATGTTATTGGCTTTTTTGACAATTTTTGACTGCTTGTTGCTTGAGCGAGTCACATTAATCTTATCACTTGTACTAAAACCAATGCCACATTCTCTCGAAAGAGTATTAATTTTGCTGTGTAGTACACAACTTGGAATCCATTAGGATTTGTTTACTCTCTCGTGTTCAACATTCGATAGGAATCTACCGTATTATCAATGGTACATGATATGCCACTTTAAACAAATCAATTTGAGATTGAGATTACCCATTCGATTATCCAATGACAAATCTTATTCCAGTTCTTTTTGCAGATGAAAGCGGCTTAATGAAATAGGTATATATGTAGGTAGTTGGTATAATGAATGTAATCGTACCCGCATCACTTGTCCCCTTTTTGGAATCACTGAAGAGTCAGGCACTAAGCGACCTGCCGCAAGTCCGGTACAATTCACCACAATGTCAAAGTCTCCTTCAAGATCTTTTTTAATGTCATTCACTCTTCTCATCTCCACTTGTCCTCTAGCATCCTTGAAAGTTTGTAATAAGAAAGGCATGATTTTTGAGCCTTCACAAATGAATGAAACGAAGGAGTATCCGGTTCTAAAAAATATATATTCAAGGGAAATTCACATTAAAAACTATAAAAAAACAAGCTACTTAGCTTCATTGCAAGTAAAGTGGTAATAAATATTCAAATAAGGGAGGAAATGAAAGGAAGTACAAAACTACATGAATTTTTATAAGCTAATTTTCCATCTTCCTGTATATGTGATGCGGTGCCTTATATAAGGAATTTGCATCCCTTTGATCATATTTTGCTTTGAACAATGCCACAATGTTTGGTTTTCAAAGAATAATTTGATAACTAAAGTTTGAACCACATATCTATATCTGCGATATCATAAGTCGTCCAAGTGAATTATAGAAGCACAAACAATGCAATTTCGCGAGATGTATATGAATTTGTGTTGTGTGAGATCACAATAATTAAATATAGCGCGGTATACAAGTAATTTATTATATTGTTGTGCTAACTTGAGACTTGGTTTCTTCGATTTGACTGCAAAAACTTTCAATTCTTCTGGGCCCATTTTGCGGAATCCAAACACAATATTCTTCCAAAATGGATCTACCGTTTCCTCCTCAGAACTCACCGAAACCATCGGTATCATGGAAATCCCTTTAGCGCCAGCATCCTCCATCCTCCATTGCTCCAGTAAAAAGTCAAACGTTTCTTTTCCATACCTGCTTCATTCAAAACAAGACCATTAATCAACTCTCATGCAAATTTTCTTTCAATATAGCTATACATTATGCATACTCATCACATAAAACATTTGCTTTCTTGTAAAACTCTCACTATTTTTTCTTCCTCATATTCAATGCAACAACGCGCCAACTTACTAAATCTCCCTTTCCGGTGTATCTCCCAACAAATACGGCAACCATATCCCTGCAGCAACATCACTCGTTGTAAAGGGAGACAACTTTTCCGTTATAAGTGTTATCTCTGCACCAGGGCAGCTTCTTTGAATGCAGATTGCAGAGCTGAGCCCAATTATTCCACCGCCAACAACTGCTATCTTTGCCATTTTACGTCCGTTTGATTGCCAGAGATGGAGAGCCGCTTTGAAAAGTACTCTTTGAAACGTGAGATTTGTGTGATGTAACTTGCATACAGGTTTTTTGATGGTAGTGAAATTGAGAGAAGAATAATGATGACGATGATGTTGATGATGATGATGATGATGCTTTCCTTTGAATATGTGCGAGAAAAAGAAACGTGAGTAAAAGTTTTTCGTATTCACTCCATAACATTCACTCACACTCGCAACTCTGCTGTGAATTTATGTACGTAGTACTTTATAGTAGGTCATGCGTCTGTGGATCTCTCCAGCTCATTATACAATGTTTTATATAGGCATGTACCTATGTATTATTTATTTCAGCTTTTCACTGGAATTGTAAAAAAGTTCTAATTGTAATGCCAGGAGCAGATACAACAACAGATCGTAAAACATGCATGGAGGGAGAGAAAGAAAGAAGGAGTGATCAAAGAATTTAATATGTAAATAGTTTTATTTGCGCCGAGTAAAAGTGTAGCTGAATGATCTTGTTAATAAATTGAATTGCTGTTTACATTTTTCAATCAATCCATTCCATATGATATTAAAGATCAATTTTCATACCAGCAGCAGCGAGCATATTACATAAACATTACAGATACATATTTATCACGTGAGTGTATAAAGTGAAATGGATTCTTATCACGTTGGTACAAGGTCACAAGCAGCAAAACCACAACATATGACTGCCGAATTGAATAGTTGAATGATAATTAAGTGGAATTCGTCATTTGAAATGTAAATACATCACGGCTTACAATTACATGATTTTAATGTAGTATTTTAATGTATTAATGTATGCACACAACTTTTATGTGACATAAGCATCATTACACGTTTTAGAGTGGAGTGGAGAGTGTACACAGCTTGTTTTAAATGAAAACTTTTGTGTCCTTCATTCAATTCATATGAAGTCAAAAGCTGT
>JAITYZ010002763.1:0-10365 GCA_027744595.1 Paronellides praefectus
CCTGTTGTTGATTTTAAACTTGTTGACCCAAAAGAGAGGAAATGGATTTTTCAGATGTGGAAATGGAAATACAAAAAACATTAAGCGGACTATACCACATGCTTATAAACTTTAAAGTGCATAAGTATGTGTGTAGTAAATACATAAATGTATTTTTATTTTAGGTTTGGGGCAAAACGTGATAATGTAAAATGCATAACTCAATATAAGAATTTAATAAGGATCTTTATGAAAATAGTCATATTTTCATCTCAAGCCAAATCAATATTGATTCAGCATAAACTACAATGTGTATAGAGCAGTATGCAATACTTTTGAAATACTGGTAAATTATGGATGGTTTGACGGAGTAAACAATATCATCAAAAACCAAAAGTAGAAAAATGTAATTAAAAGTTTTAGACTGGAGCTGGAGCAAGTAACAAGAAGACTGAGAATCGAATGTGACTAAATCCTTTCCCTCCTGGGCTTTATATACCAGTCACCCAGAAATATATTTGCAGTTGACAATGATTCCATTTTTATACAATGGACCATTAATAAGTATACGTAGAACTTGAAAATTTAAGAAAAGTCATTGTTTCGAAAATCAATTTATCAAAATATGTTGTTTTTCTGAAAAGCGTTGGGTTTAAATGTGCATTTTGATGTAAGGTAACAACATTGTAACATTTTAAAACAACATTCACGACTCACCTGAGATGCAAGGTGTTAAATTAATTAATTCCAAATTCGCAAAATTCATTGCTGAAAACATTGAAGTTCCTTACGGTTTCTTACCTTTGTGAGATTTATTGCGGACGTGAGAATATTCCATGCTAGAATACTAACAATGCAACCCAATGACAAAACAACTACATTACAGGTGAAAAAAATGCAACATATCATAAGATAAAGGTAAAGAAGCTGGGATGAGCTCAGTTTATACATGGATTGCATATTGCAAATAGCCTATTTGAAATAGGTACATAATTTAAGAATGCACTTTTGCATTTTGTTGACCAAAATGCAAAAGTGCATTCATTATAAATCATGAATTATATGAATCATAATATTTATGTAAATACATTACTAGGTAAGTGTGTCAAATCGTTAGTAAAGCGAGGGTTTATTATGTATTTACCCACTATCGGCAATATCGGCATAAAAAGTTGTGTTCCAAATCCATTTCCGGTCATGCAAATGATCTTTTATCACCATGCACGTGTATATGTATGTATGCGTATTTCATTTCAGTGTCAGTATCATTTGCGTTTCGAAACATTGACGTGTTTAAATTGGCTTGTTCAAAATAAAGACAACTAACCAATCAACTTTTAAGCTACAAGGAACAGATTTGAAAATGGTGAAGTCTCACAAATTAAAACCAAATTAGTGCAGTTTACGGGTTAACAAAGTGGTAGAGATTTTCATTCCTTTGCTATACACATAAAATGTTCTTTATACAAGCCAATTAAGTTTAAGAAATATTCTACTCATTTTATTGCCGTATACTCAGGCCGATGTATTATCTCAGTTGCGGGAAGAAAATGATATTCAATAATGTAATATAAATGACGTTAGGAAACATTTTCAAAAGATTTTAAAAAAAAATCAATTACTTCAAAAACAAGAGTAACTCCGAATGCTAATCTAATTTTAAACCTTTTACTTAATTCTCTTCTACTCAAATTGCATCGAGAGACTGAAAAATAAATGAACACTAAAAGCTTCCTTTGCTTGCCTTTATATACTTTCGTGCCGAATACAAGCTCAGTAAAATAAATATTTTTTTTTCGTGCAAATTGTCATTGTTCTAATTATTCTAAATAATCAATTCTTGGAATTTTATAGTTAGTTCAAATTATTTTAAACAAACAATAATTCTCATTGTCTTGATTCAATTTTTAAGAAAAAGACTGTCAGGCATACTGAACGTAAAAAAAAGTTAATACCTTTTTTGCCTTAGTACAAGTTTACCTATATGAAGTAAAACTTTTTGTCATATTATTAGGTAAAATATATTATTTAATTTTTCCAAAGGGAGCCGCCAAAACAAGCGACATTTTACAGCCTTTTACCTGCCGTAATCCAGCAAAGCGCACAACCCGTAAAACCGCCACAGTATTATGATTACTACATATTCCCTTTTTTCTACTTTTACTTATCTTTATCACATCATCTGCTAATTACCTAAAAACCGAGTTCCATATTATCCAATATACTACATAAGTTTTTAAAAGGCGGATATATTATTGTGTCATAAATTATATCCACTAAATACTTCTTATTACCATGTTCCGTCACTCTGTGAGTGAGCCAGTCACACCGCCTTACATAATTCATAATACATTATCATGCTTGTAATAAGTTTTAACACACGACACTATATATAAAGCATAAAGATTATTATAAGTCCTTCTGGTTAATATATACAAACAGCGCATATACATATATTTAAGAGAAGAAGAGATCAATATTTGTACACAATTCACAGGAGCATTATATAGCCCATCCCATACAAATAATAACCTTTATGAAAATCATTTTTTCACTTGAGCACACACGAGCCATTCTACCAAGCGTATATATTATTCCTCTTGCATAAATGAATGATCTATTTACCATGTAGCAGCGGTACAATAATTCATTATTACAGGTAAAAAAGTTTGTGTCAATATAAATTGTAAAAATTCAGAGTTTTTTTTACAACAAGGAGAGCAGAGGAGAGTAAAAGTGAGAGTAAACAAAAAAAAATTCGGCGGATGCAGCGAATGAGAGTGGTGAGGTGATGATGAGAGGATGGAGAGATGATGATAACGGCAATTTTTACTTTTGCGATATAAGCCATGGGATTTCCATAATGTTTGCTGTGTGTGTGTGGTCAAAGGCGGCCGCTATTATAATAAAAATAAGTTTACACACTTGGATGACAAATTACAATTTATTTTGTTCAGGTATGAATCTGCATAGCCACATGTACGTATAATATTTTATGCATTGTTTGCATTGTTATAAAATGTGTTATATATTTTTATTTGTACGTAAATAAATACCAATATTATTGAGAACACCGCAGTGCAGTGTGGTGATTATTACTACAAGTGATTGTGTGTTTCTTTTTGCTGTTTGATAATGTTTGTATGTCTTATTCCCTTTCTCTCTTTTATTTTCCCAATAGGATTACATTTTATTCTTTCCATTCTTCTCCAATTTGTACCATTATTGTTACAAAAAGAAAAACCAATATAAGCCTGCATTTCCTATTATGCTTATTTCTTGTCATCTTTGTTGTTCCTGTGTAATAAGTAAATAAAAAGTAAATAAATCCAATTTTTCTTTTGTATTTCAATTTTTGCGGTTTTCAAGAAATATCAAACAGCAATAAATACATTTTATTTTAACAGTATTAAAATCAAAAATGAAAAATAATTATAAATAATGTGCCTAGTTGACTGTGAAATGGGCTGGTTCCGCCGGAATCATTCATGATTTACTATAAATTTGTTATTTGTTTTTACAATATTTTGACTATAATATAGTATGGTAGTGCAAAATACAGATGAGTAACAGTAGTGAACACAACAATAATTTATCATGAGATTTTCACAACAAAAAAATCATTTATCCCACCCAACCACGTCATGTCACAGTTTTATAATGTTTACTCTCTAGCTTTTTGTGTGTGAAATATTAAACCAAATGTAGGTATACGTGCACGCACATCGGTTCATTCATACATGAGGTTATATTCCTACCTAACCCATTATGTGGTCAATATACACAATTCCCTCCAAATGACATTGATAGGGATTCCGATTTTTCGGTCTATTTTACATCACTCCACTTTAATTCTATCTTTCTAGTAAATGCACCCTTTTATGGCAAAGTATCATATTTATTTTTGTATTTGTTATTATCCCATATATTATGGTAATATTGTATATCAATAACCACTGGTTCACTGTTTGTACACACAACTTTATTACAAATATAATTTTATGGATAATTACATTACAAAATTATATCATTTATTCCGAGTAAGTAGGCAAAGCCAGAAAACCCTAAAGCAAATGAAATGCCATAAAGGTCGTGTCGTGTCATCATTACCATCATAATTTTCATTATCATTATCAGAGTGACACACGACGCAGCAACAGCAGCAGCAGGAAAAAGACCCATAAAAGGCTTTACAGAGAGACACGGACAGAGACCAAAACACACAACACGTCAATTAGACAAGTAGAGTATAAATATTGTTTTCTGTCCTTCTATTTTTTTTTCTTCTGTTTACCATCCTTTTTTTTCTATTCCTCCACCTTCTTCTCCTAAACTTTTACGGATTCATTTTTAGAAACAAAAAGGTTTCATTTTAAGAATCAGCACAAGTTTCAGTTTTAAGTGTCATGTGTCATCATACTCATCATCATCATCTTCATCAGCAAATCATAATATTCATATCATTATCCTTCATTAAGTTTCCACAGTGGTTTCATAATAAATCAATGTAACAAAATTAGGTATATATACATTTCGGTACATATTATTATCTACCTTCCTACACACCACCACCATCGGTCCTACGGAACTAAAGGGTTTCCTTTTTCCTCTATTTTCTACTAATGTCCTGTATAAATATCTGTGTAACCTTTGCTTTTGCAGCTGCTTATTTACATGATATTTTATATTGTTAAAAGTAAGACAAAAAGCTTGTTATGCCTGGTAAACATTATTATTTATCATTTCTTTCTTCTTTGGAAAAAGATGTAAGGATGATGATGACAATGATGATGATGGAAAGATAAAAAGCTATTTATCATTATCATGCTAACTTGTTATTTTTATCGTCTCGTGTCTCTCCAGTTTAATATATTAGCGTAGTATTGCATGCTTCCAATGTTGACTGGCTGCATACAGAGAAGAAAAAAAAAGATAAATTTTCTTAGTTTCTCGTTGTTTATGTTATTACAAGGGAATGTGTGCAGATATTCATTACATATTATTATCATGTGGAAGCTTTACATGTGCAAAAATATATACTCGAAGGATAAAAAAAGTGTTGAGAAGTTTGTTGTCTTGATGTTGTAGAGAGCTCTGAGAGGCAAAATAAAAATGCCAAGAGTGAGAAGTCGTCGTGTATGCATGGTGTGTGGATACGTAGTAAAATTTCAGTAATCCGTTTGACAGGCTAGTCTCATTTTTCAGCCCTTAGCAAAACAGACCATCCCATTGGATTTGGTGAAAACGGTGCTATACTAGCTTCTTCTGCCACTGCTATTATAAAATAATTTACTCGTCAAGTAAATACCAACGGTGAAAAATGGGGAACAGATCAGACACCAGCAGAGCAGATAGGCACGTTTTGCTGAGCAAATAAATTCCTGTGCATGATATGAACATATACTTGAATATGTTTGCAATGCTGCAGTCATGCATCCAGTTCAATTTCACATGCTCACTTTTTAATGCAATGTTATTGTTTTTGATGAAATGAGGATGGGCTTAAGAGGAGGAATGAAGACGGCACTCTGGCAATCCACATTGGAGGGGGGCAGGCGAATCACTTTACTATAAAAACGATGGCATGGTTTACTGCATCCATCCGCTGCTGCTGTAACGCATCCTCGGTTGCTTCCTTACAAAAAAACAACTTTAGAATGGCTTCTATATTTTCTTCATCTACTACTGCTACTCTACGAGTTGATGAGATGAAACCAAAACTGTTTACATGTTTACCGTTGTTGTCGCTTGCGTATAAGAAATGCAGGAGCGAGTGACTGCTCGCACATTTTGTGAACGATGTTGTCACGAACAAATCTTCTCTGTTTTGAAATTTAAAGAAAGTCAATGTACGTTTTAGTCAACTTTGTTGGAAGTTTGTAAAAAGAAACAAGTTGGATGGTTTAGAGGTTAAGACTTTAGAGAATGTACTGATAAGCTTTTTAAAAATATGTTTGATTGAAATTGATGCACACCTTAATAAATTCGTCAATTTTATTTTGTACTTTAACGACTTTGTAGAATTTTGTTGCACATGGAAATTCATCCTCCTTACCAGGTAGAACCTTCCCATGGTAGTGCATGTGTTCGAATTTCAAACTTTGAAAATGTTAGCCAAATGGAGAACATGAATGATATTAAGATGATGATGGGATAATTGAAAAAATTACCTAGTCTGATAAATGGTTATATATCATTTTTTTAACACTAACTAATGTTAAGTAATGCGCTGACAAGCGACAAATAAATATTTGGTATAACACAGTTTCATAGTTCAATATTGTCAAGGGATGCCCTTTCCTCGTACACACTGTGTACTACACATAGGTAACCTATAACCTATCATCGTGCTACATGATTGTCAGGGTATGTTGATATTTCTTTCATTATTTTGCTACCAACATTTTATGAATGGGAAGAATGAAATTTCTGTATATCAGTACAAAAATTCATAAGAACACCTTTTCATTAAAACACTTCATTCATATCATCATAAAGCAGGTCTACACTATGATACCCGTGCCGGGTCGGACCAACTGAAAAATGAAAAGCTTATATTTTTTTTATTATTCATTATTAAATAATATGAAAGGAACTGTCAGTGGTAAAACATCCAAATAATATTAGTATTGGTCATCATCATCATCATATTAGTAACATTACATCATCAACTATATACAGTACAAACATTTTTCTAACAAATGTACATGTGTACCCTTTGTGCTTTGTTGAAAAAGCAAGTAAAAAATATTGTGCATCCGTTCGAGTATAACATGTCCTGACATTCACATCCTTCTTCCTAAACAGCAAGCATATCTTTTAATTTTTCATACATGAACACACTTGAAAAAAAATATTGATTCATTTTTATTTTGAAATGGGGATTTTACCGAAATGAAACCAAGACTTTTATGCATTTTGTTTTCTTTTCTAATGCAATGCAAAAATATTATGCACATTTCAAGTGTAAATAATTACTTGTTTGTTTGTAGCATAATATTGTATTGGAGGGCTTTCGATTGTATTTCTGAATGAAAATGAAAAGAGGATAAATAAATGAATAAAGATGATATGATGATGATACGGTTGACTCATTTTTGAATATAAAAATAACTCGGCGTGATAAAAAAAATTATGAAAGATATTGAATGGGCTGTAATGCTACAATGTGTAGTATACATAGTATGTATTACATACCATTGTTCATGCATGTATCACTTTTTGATTCCAAAGTAAACAATGATTTCCGCCGGTGTGTCTGTGCCCAGTTTGTTTTTTGTGTCAACGTCAATACTAACACTCCATTTATTGACGCACAGCAAATGAGTTTACTGCGAAATTATGAATGGAAATAAAAACAAAGTTGTGAACGTGTAAATACATATCGTAGGTATACGTGTCATACTTACGCATATCCTCATTATTATGATTCATAACAAATTATTTTAATATTATTAAAATGGAACACACAATGCAAAGTTATAAATAGTCTTACAGATTCACCTTTCCACAAAATATGTGGATGACATAAAAGTGATTGCTCATTTAGAATTGAACTGCTCAAATTCATAAGTACCAATCAATCAATTTGACCACGTATTTATCAATTTTCTGTATGTACTAAAATCTCAAATGAAAGGTCAGACTATTTTATTCATAAGTTATAACTAAAATTTTTGGTTGTATTATTCTTCTCCATAAAAAAGTCTAAGGACCAACCACAAAATACAAAATAATAATAAGGTGCGTACCTTCTTGTTTTTTTGTGTTTTGTAATAATCATCTTGTCATGGAATGAGAGAAGCAAAAAAAAGACACCAAGAGTGGATAATTACATACACGTTGTAAAACATGAAAATGAACTCACTTGGAAAGTGACAAATTGAATGCTGTAAGACTAGATGTTGTAATTTGTGGAGATGCCGTCTTCCTCCAGAGATATTGTGTATGGTTTGGTAAATGTGGTGGATCAACACACAGAACCCAAACTTCTTCTGTTACGCATTTTTTTGTCCTTTTTAAGTATCTACTTTACAAACACTCATTATATCTTATATTTTTATTATTATAGGAACTGGGGACAAATTACTTGTGCAGCATATACTCAGCATAATAATCTAGCAATAGATTCTCAAATATTTTTACGGAGGATCCTTTGGTATGTTCATACGAAAAAGTGTGAAGCTTGTTGTGGTGTATATTATGTCATCTGAAATGAAAACAGGTTCATAGGTATATAGCATGTATATTTGTATAAGAAGTATATATGAGTAAGGTATGGTGTGTTGGTAGTGATGAATGATAACAAGAACTCAGGGATTCATTTTTTTCCCTTTCTTTTCTTGGCTCATTTTTGGTTCAGTGGAGAGGGTGTGAAAGTGAAATGACTGGTGTAAACAACAAGAGCTCCTTGTTAAACCGCTCCTTATCGGTTTTGTCGGCGTTTGAGGGTCTTCCATAATGTATGAAAAGAGTATTCATTATAAGAATTATTATTTTGTGTAAGAAAAAGTGCGTGAATTTTATATGATTCATAAAAAAGGTTAAAATACTGGGTGCTCGTTTATTTTATTGGATCGTAAATCCCGTTTCTCATGAGTTATATATTACATTTGATGAAAAACAATCACAAATTTATTATACGGACAGTCTTGTAATAAAGTATTGCTAAATTATGATAGACCAACACGCCATATATGAATATAATTTAAGTCATACTATTGTTTTACTAAATAGATAACTAACTTGTAAATTATAAGAAGAAAACTTCAATAATATGTGTAATTTTTAATTTAAAAAATATATCCGCTACATACAACATATTATTGTATGTAATAATGATGTCTTGAAATATATTTAAGCATTATATATATTTATCATAATAATTAGGTATGTACAATGTACATTACGTATGAAATTCATACACATACGAAGAAGGCAACTCCTAGTTATATTTGTATAGAGACACCAAAGATTTTGTGCAATTAGCCGACTTAATAAATGAGCCCGTTCACACTTTTCACTTTAAACTGTGATTACCACATTTTTACACAAGCACAAATATATACACATGTAAAAATCTAAAATGCTAACAAGATTCTCTTTCAAAAAATTTGTCATTTAGCAAACAAATCAGTTTTAAATAAGGACAACCGACACTAACATAATAATATGTATAACATCACGTTATGTGTGTTATATATACCTATTTAAAGAAAACTAATTACTTACAATTTTTCTCTTGTCTTCTTGTTCGCCTCTTGTAAAGTTCACCTTGTTCACAAGATAAAATGCATCATGCGTCTTTCTCCCTATCTCTCCCAGAGAGAAAATTCCTGCTGCTTGTGAAACTTAACACATCTGTTTGTCTTTCTCAGCCAAATGTTTTCCGAGCTCTTTCAAAATAGTTATTTACACGCAGTTTTAATTTTTCAAAAAAAATTCTTTACTCCTACTTTACAATTGTGATTTTTGTACATGCATACCTATACATGCTTTGAGTGTACATCTGTGTTCCTCTATTTGACAAATATAGCTCATTTCTTTATCTGGTGTAAGAAATGAATAAGGTGATAAGACAAAAATAATGGATTATTGCATTGAGAGAAAAGATTAACCCTTTTTCCTTCTTCCTTTCATTCTCATATTCATACCATGCTACTAAACTATATAGCTATACTGAATACATAATTAATGGTCATATTACGAGCTACGCTGTTGTGAGGTCATTTGTGTTTTTAAGCTTTAAAATGAAAATGTTGAGAGTGTAAAATCGATTGTTGATTTGCTATTTGCACCAAAAAAAATCCACATTGCATTCTTTCCAATAAATTCTACTAACAAATATTTTCACTAAAAATGTAAAATGTATAGGAAAAGAAGATAAAATTTTGTATCACAATTTGTTGGTTTCTGGTACAGCCCATTTATATGTATGTCATATCATGAAAAGGATAAAGAACACAGCTCTATAGCTATTGTATGTTTAGAAGAAGGCTTTTTTTAATAGTACTTCACTTCTCTCATTTTTTAATCGTTTTTCTCACTCTGTCTTGTTGTTGTTTCGTCGAAGGAGGTGAACAAGAAAGAAACACATGTTTTCATTGGCTTAAACCCAAATGCTATTCCACTTCATGAAACTCTTTAATCATGTGTCAAAGTCATCCATTTAAACATACATATTATAAGCATATATTCACACGTACAAAATGCGCACATGCTTTCTTAAAAACATTTTAAACTTTTTAGATAACAAGTATATTTTATGAGAAGACGAATAACAATATAAGAAGGGAAAAATAGATACAAAAAAGAAAAGAGAAATAAATATAATTTTTTTTTTCAAAAGACTTAACACTTTTTCTTAACAAATGAAATATGTAGGCA
>JAITYZ010002764.1:0-23783 GCA_027744595.1 Paronellides praefectus
GGTACAGTAATAATCTACACGTGAGCACCTTTCGACTGATACCAAAATTGTCCATATCGGTGGCCCGCACATATTTAGGTTTACTTGTTAGTTCGTAACAGCTTTTTTAATAATATAAATTAATTATGCGTTTGGTAGGCGGGTACACATCTCAGCAGCGACATTAAAGTGCCTTTATGACAATCAAAATATGTATGAAGTTGAGCCCGGGAACGGACAAGACAGAGACAACTTTCTACGGGTGAGTAATTTTTATGCTACTTTTTTAGTAGTATTTTGTTGTGCTACATTTCTGTTTGCTATTTTCCCGCTGATTTTATACACATTTAATTACGAACATAAAAATTCATGTATTATTTACTGTAGCTTTTACTGTCGTTAATTTACGAGTTGTCTCTGCACATAATTTTATGTTGTACACAAAACTCATAAACAGAGGGAGAGCAAGAAAAAGAGAGATTTTTTCGTAAATTTTTGGAAAAAGTACTTGTTTTTGTGTTATACTTTTTGCGCAAGTAGTGCATGAAAATGCGACTTTTCCTGACAATTTAACACTGACATAATTCCTAGTAATGGTGCTCACCAACCTTGTCGCACAAGACTTGTTTCCCCACTGCTGTCATATTTCCAGAATGTATTACAAGTTAGTATTTTTATAAGTTATGCAGTAAACCTTCACGTTTTTATGTCTAAAACAAAGTTGGGCCATTAAAATTCTAATTCTTAACCCATTTTTGGGAGCTATTTGACGATCAATGCAGTCAAAACTCAAGTCAATAGTCAATACTCAACTCCCAATGCTAAAAAGTAGTTTGAGAAGCGCTTCCCAGGAAAAAATTCTAAACCGTCGAGTGAAAGTAGTAGAAAGTTTTCAAACCACACTACTTTCACTTTTACACAAATGAACGACTGGAAAGTTATACTGCGCATATATAGCACAGTATAAAAGCCAAACTTTTGATTCGCTGCAGATGTGATGACCAATATTAGATAAATATATTATCGCAATTTTCAACTTTTTCACATTGGAGCAAGCATTATTGGTCTGCATCTACAGGTTTATTACATATACATCTGATTTTTAATGATTACCTCATCCCAAGCAATAGACAAACCAAAAAAGTTTTAGGATAGAGTTTCCACATAAAAAACACGCTAAAATCAAATCTAACGGCTATAATTGTACCACTCATAATAATAATAATGGTCCGTCCATAAATATCATAAAAACTTTCTCTGCTCTTCCTAGTGTTTTTTTTGCATTGAGACTCTAACCCAAATATGATTGTATAATCATATCAAAGCTTTTATTATTGATTTTATGCTAAAGTGATAGAAAACAAGAAAAGCCGGATTATTATGAAAGGCGTGCTCTCTAGTATTTATGATTTGTCACGAGCAAGTTAAATAAAAACGTTAAATTGATAACAGAAAAAGGCATTAATATGACATTGATGTAATTTGTGCAAAAAACAATGAATAGCACATGACATTTGAGAAATGTTTGAGAATTTTATGAGTTTTGTGTATTGAGTATTGTGTGGGTAAAAAAGTAAATATTAACAGATACATTGAGAAGTACGAGTAAGTAAAGTTAAGTTGGATATTGAATGAATACTGTACACAAAAAAGTGGTATAAAAGTACAGCTCGGTTGGATGGCTGAGTTGAAAGGAATAAATCATTATCCTTCATTCAACTATGGCATCACATGGAGCTGTTGTGTGAGGCGCTGTTATATGCAATGCATGTATATATCCACTTGGGAGTCTATTGACTAATGAGAACTTTCACTCAATCTTTAAAGAAAGGCTTCTTGCCAATTATTAAGTACCTCACTATATGCAATCTTATAATGTTCCTTATAAATGTACTCTTTTTAGGAGCACAAAGTGGAAACCTACTTAATCAAACGAGACGAGCCAATGAGACCTCGAAAGAAGGAGCGCGGCCGAGTGACTTCACACGTAGTGCCACCATCGATATTGAATATGAGAAATCCCAGCCTGATATTGAATGCTGGTTTGCTAGCATCCGCTTTAACTACGCTGGTTGACAGCAATGGAACTGCAGCGGGTGCTGATGGACGTAAGAAGAAAAGTAAGAGGGTACGGAATGGTAATCAAGGTCAAGGGCAAAGGGGAAACACACTGCATGCACCTGCCATTCCAGAGGATAAAAGTGGAAGCAATAGCCAAATTGATTTATCAACATCAGAAGATCCACTAAATAACGTAAGCCAAAAATAAATCGTTTATATCTCAACTTTATATGAAATGTATATATTTTTTCTCTCCAAAATATTAACTTCTTGTCAAGTCATTTGTCTTTGTCATCGTGAGGAAATGTACAGCAGAGTAGCTTTGTTTGAATTATCCTGTTTTGTTTAGAGTCACATGCACCACTTGCTAATTTGTGGAGCCGTAGTGGTCTCATAAATAGATTGCATTGCTACTTTCAAGACTGCTATAATTCCTTACTACTTACTTGTGAATCAAATGGTATTACATTGTACATTAGTGCTATTTACGTCTATAGCAGCTTATAGTGAGCAGTGCACTAGGGCTCTTTTAGTATGTTTTCTCATTACTCTTTTTTTCTTGCAACAACATCCCTCACTTATGGCCTTATAATACTTTTAAAACCTCTGGGATATTGGGAATCAAGACTCACAATCTGCAATTATCATCAATAAACCTATCAAACCCAAAAGCCACAGTCTTCCCATTGTTACAGGTCGATAGGGTCATTAGCATAATTTGAATTGGGAAAAAGAAACTGAAACGAATGATTGTGTTTATTTTTTCCTTTATAGTAAACTATATATACCTGTGCATATAAAAAACATACTCATTTTTATTATAAAGGTTTCATTTTGATGTTAGAACATTAGCGTTGTTGTAAAACTCATGTTTAATGGGCATGCAATTCATTCACGTCATTTTACCTGGCTCCTTTCATAGCTTGAAACGTTGCTCCATTGCTACAATTGTAATTTTCATTCATTCAGGTTCACAGCACATAATATATTTTATAAAGCAAACATGCTCAAGTTACAGTAGTTGTGTTTGTGTCTCAAAAGGTGTAACAATGAAACTAGTCAATTACACGTGCATTGATCGCGCCATTCTTCAGATGCAAGACAACTTTTTTTATTATCCGATAGATAGTCATTCACACGTTGTTCATTACATTTGTATGCAAATTATAATCTCAATGGGATATAAAAACGGGACTACGTGAATGATATTTAGGCACATTGACTATTTGTTAGAATAACAGGTCAAATTGCAAAATTACACAATCTCTAGATAAAGCCTACTTGATCGAGCCTGCTCGAGTCTCTCGTGTTGCTCCCTATATACAGGATAGCACATTTACATTTATTACAAGTTTATCAAAAAGTGTGAAAAAATACAAACAGCGTTCTTTTATTTCTTCAGAATTTCCTTATCTTTTGGTCTTGTGAGCAGTTTAGCTTTTTATTATGCTACTGTTATCAGACTTCATCGTTAGGAACTACAGGAAATTGGCTAATTTTTTTATTTAAGCACGAAAAAGGCATATTGGAGGTAAGACATGACACGTGAAACGTTTTCACACACCCCCTCCCCAAGTATACATTTACAACAAGGTTTTCCCATCAATACAGTAGACTGTATGGCCACAAGAAAATAATATCGACAAGGTCGGAAAAAATTGGTAAACTTGTATGGATTATTTTTGGAACCTCGATTCATCACATGCATTGTCAGTTCAAGGGCGTCATCATTTGATGTATTTTAAGAGTAGTGGAACAACGAACGCCTTACTGAAAGTTGTATTTACCAACAGAATTAGATGTAACAAATGAATCAGTTCACGGGCTGGTACAAATAAAGTGAATCAAAATGACTTTCCTTGGTGCTGAACTTCAGTAGTGTATTTTCCCCTTTTATTTGAACAAAATAACAATTTATTCCTGAAAAAATTCATTTCGAAAGCTAGAGTTTAAAAAAATAAAAAATATTTTTATTTCCCTTTTTAATTTTCCACAAATATTTTTTTTTCATTTTGCTTTCATCCATGTTTTAATTCTTTTGAGACACAATGGCAGAACCTTCCATAAACCATTTAAAAGAATAAAGTAATAAAACAAGGAAAAAATCAAGTTTATTTTATAGACATGTGTACTTGAAATGCGCCCTTTTTATACTTCTTTTGCAAAGAAATATGATAAACGCATGCATATGCATCCAGTTTTGCTCTTGTATAAAATAAGATGCTATAAGTGACGATCTCAACGGTGGAACTGTTTGGTAGTAGCGATGCTTCTCTACAACCGCTACCACCCGCACTGCTGCTAGAGTTTCAGGAACATGATTCTTTTTACCCCTAAAAAATATTTTCATGGCAATTCTTTATGGAACATTTATATCTTTATTCCTTATCCGCCCTTGAACCACTTAGCTTATACTTTTTGTTCGTTTTGCTGATTTCAGCTATTCCAACTCAACTGGGCGCATTTTTGTCGCGTCCTATCAAAGATTTTATTCTACGGATGATATGAGGATACTGTTTTCTGGCCGTCCAAAAGTTTCCTACTCAACAAAATACGTATTATGTCATGAAATGCATGTATCCCATAGTGATTCATACTGAGAATATGAGATTACAGTAGTTGCTGATGATAAATATAGTAGTAAATGAGCCCGCTTTTACTTATACGGGAAAACTTTTCATATAGGTGCATATCTAAAATGTTGTGACATGAGATCCTTTACGAATAATAGTACACATGTATATTATTATGGCATGTTGCAAAAGAGAGATAAATGGAAAACTGATGTACGGATTGGAAAGTTTCTCCTTCTTGAGTAAAAGTGGGTGTAGAAAGAGGAAGCTTTTGCGTTGTGGTTAAACATAAATCATCTTCATCAGTTCTTTGCCCAGTAACTAACGGAAGGGGTTTGTAGAGATGTACGCATCAGATTTCATGTAAATTATACACACTGTCAGTTGGGTAATTTCTGTATATTACTGTCTTGTATATTGTCACTTGTAACAGGTATCACTGATATCGACATTTTTGGAGAAGTTCAACAAGAATGAATGAGGGTTTTCATATTTCATTTTACTCGATATTATTAAATAATATTAAATAAAAATTATGTTTAAAAGGTTTGTTAAACACACTTTTTTGTATTGGCTGCTGGATGCTGTGTTAGTACTGGAAAATATTTTCCCGAATCTCATAATGCCCCTATATCACACCTCATTGTAGTTTGCACGGAGCAATAAATATCTTACCCTTATTGATTGTGATTCCTTATCCTTATATTGCATGTGTTATATAGAGGATCGTCGTCTTATATATATTTGCCAACTAATTTTCGATATGATCGTTTTATCAATGCTACTAGTGGAGTTGTTACCGAAGTAATTCAATTTTCCAGTGTGACATGTGTTATGTACCTACATTCATGTGTTAGAATATATGCACTTCATTGCAGATCTCTATACTCGCATATTATTTATTTATGTACACATTATCGATTTGGATGTAAGAGGAAGGGGTATTACTTGTAGCTGTACAAGTTACGTTGCTTAACGTTGCTTATTTTCTTGAAATTCTTGCAGAGTTGCTCCTTGGATCAATCAGGAAACTACCAAGAGACGACAGGCTCATCGGACTATGACGGAGCAAATAACTCATCCAGTAGATCGGTAATATGGAGCAATGAGAAGGATGAAATGGATTATTTGATGGACCATTGCATTGCAGTTGACTCAAATCTGAGGATGGAGGAGCAGTACATCCAGAATTTGAAACTAACTTTTAAGGAAGCCAAAATGGAAGATGAGGTAAAGATTTATTAACAATTTATATAATGACTTGATTCATATTTATGGCTAAATATTTCCATGAAATGACATGTGCATTACGAGAAGCAGATTTTAACTAGAAAGTTGAAAGGAGTTTGGAAGTTGTAGGAAATTGTTGTACTAAAATTTCTACAAAAGTAGGCGCAATGAAAATTAATAGTATTTGACAAAAGAATATAGTGGTTTAGGGGGTTAGTTTTTTTGTCCAAAATATTAGCAGTTTCGATCCCTTTTTATTTTAAAAGTAGAATAGTTGTTGCACAAGTTTGTAAAATTGTTGTTGGAAGATTGGAAAGACGGGGATGAAACTTGCCTTATATATAATCCATTTTATGGCCAAAAACCTGAAGTCATTTGATACTCATGAGTACATTTTATTGGGCCAACAAGAGAAGGAAATGGGAGTGTTCCATCCAATCTTTGGGATTGTTTACACATGTATAATACATTGCGTCGTGGTTCACAAAATAAAAATGGAAAGCTAAACGAAGCATGCAAGCTTGAGACTTTCACCGCACCCTTGTCTTGTTTGTAACCCTCACGTAATAACTATGGCTTAGCGACCATGATATTATTACAAGTTTCATCAGCAGTCGAGTTTAAAAGACTATCAAAAACATGGCGAAATGAACTGTAAGAATGTCGTTGCTTCTTGAAACAGTTTACTTTTTTTTTGCAATCTGCTGAGTAGATCAACTCGTTTAATTAGGTACCATTTAGGTTTTATTATGAACATCCACAATAGTATGCACTCAGGACATAGACCCCATTTATCTGTAATACGACTTCAATGAGATGCACTCTGTGTGTGCTTTATTTTCTCGAGTTCATGTTCATGGTTCATATTAAAGTCCCCCAACAACACCAGCTATATATTTTGAAGCAAGAGAAAAGACAAAGTTTGTAGGTAGTGGATATAAGGTTATTGCATGTTACAAAAATTCAATTTAAATTTCTCTGTTGTCCGTAACTGATCATGTGGAGATTAGCCAAAATTAACATCATCAATGGTATTTTTCATTTTGGGAAGGGGTACATCAATTATGCAGAGTTAGTGAGTATGCAAATTTGGAAAGTAGCAGTATGCATGCATGCATGTGTGAATAGAGTACATAAAGCGGAAATACCAAGTTGGCAAATAAACGTAGAAAAGTAAACTGAACAGAAAAAAACACTTTCTCTTGGTCCTAAACACAAAAATCTTGGAATAAACGTAAAAAAACACAACATTATCGTGTACACAAAGTACCTGCCATGCATGTGTACAGTGTACATACAAAAAAGACATACATACATGCGATCATGTACATAAATGGAAGATTAAATGGGTAGTTGGAAATAAACATGATTTTTCTTTTTTCTTTACCTTTTGCAGTTCTGTCTCTTGAAGGAGGACACGTTCAAGTCGAACGTGCTTTGCGTTTTTATTATCTGGCTATTCACTGCTGCCAGCCTGGCCATCATGATCCCTGCGTAAGTGAGCCTTTTACACTCAATATATTAAAGTGTTTGGGGTACACAATAGGAACTATCAACACCAATATCTAGATTTTCTTGACTTTATTCCGTCTACAATCACCACATCACGTGCTTTATGCATCATTTATAGTTAATTACCCCCATTTAAATTATAGTAGTTAAACTGTAAGGAGGGAGTTCCATTTCATTAAGGCTTTTATGATTTTTGGTGCGATAGAGAACACAAAGTGAGGACTTATTTTACCATTTCGTTTTATACTTACCTACATGGTGTGAATTCCAAAGAAATTGAATGAATTCCACACGTTTAAAAGTGAAAATACGATTTTATCCAGGCACGATATAATGAAGATGGTGACTCGGTGACCAATGTCGGTAAGTTGGAATGGCCATGATTAGTCGTAAAGTTTTAAATATAACGTTTGTTTCTTAAAAACATACGAATACTGACCAGTTTGGAAGCTTTCTCATGTTACATGTTCAAAGATATATCTGTACATGCAACAATGTAGAAACTTGCACTTTTGCCTGAAGTAAGTATTGTGGGTTGAGATCTATTTATTATTATTAAACATTCTACCAAACAAGTAGTTGGTGCAATAATTGCTAATTTTGTATGTCCTGAGTGTATAATTTCATACTTTCTTCTTGTGCAATCTAAATGAAAACTTTTGTGCTATTCCCTACAGAGTGCCCATAACGATTGTCCCATTGACAGTTGCGTCCATTATCCTAACGTGTTGCCTCATTGTCGTAATGGCTAATGAGTTTCCTGTTCTGCCCGATAAGCTGATTCGATGGTCGGATAGGTTCAGCCTGTGTTGGAAGGACCGAAGTATTTTTGTTGTTTTTATCATTGCAACTATCGCGCTAGCAACGGGGTTAACCATTGTAAGTATATATATCTGCCTAATAAATCAATTTTATCATCTCAAGTTGTTGTAATCTGTGTGTGGACTCGTGGAGCACTGGTACAATTGGAAAAATATCACATTTTATGTATTCCTTTCCCTGGCAAGTTGGTGTGTGTGCTAGATACAAGCAAAAAATAATCATTTTACACACTGTAGTTTGAAAGCGTTCCCCAGTTCAACGAGGGTCAAATCATAGTACTCATGTGAGGTTTTACTACAGTTTGTAGTTTTTTCGTTGACAAATAAGCATTTTTTTATGTTTTAGTATCAACTATAGGCAATAAATTGAGTTAAATTGAGAGTAAAATTTAATGGAATGCGTCGAATTCCCTTTTCACAAAATCTAATAAAACTTACATAACTGTAAGTTGGACGATATAGATAGAAAACTTTTTTTGCTTATGATAAAAATGTTAATAATGTTGCAAACTTATTCGTCCTTTTTGGAGTAAGCCGTTGAAAGGATTTTGATGTTGAACGAAACAAACTGTATAGATGCGCTACATAATAAATATGTATGATTTTATGGGAGAGAAAGTGTGATCAATCCTCTTGCTTGTATCAAGAGCGTGCTCAGACACTATACATGGATGATGATGATGAGGATAATGTGAATGATGAAAACATTTCCCAATGTTTGTATTCTCTTGTGTAGTTAAGCTTTGACCGTGCTACATTCAAGCAGACAAGTTCGCCAGCATTAGAGAATGGAAGTAGAAGGATTAGTAGTATAGCTGGAAAAGTCAGCCGGGCAAATCTTGGCAATGCTCTTGATGATTTGGAGGAGTCTTTCACTGAGAGCTCACCTTCAAGAGAAGCAACGGATCTGGAACCATTTCATCGAGAATCCTCCACTTTCACTTCATCTTCGATTCAGGATGCGGATGGTAAGAGAAAAATAAGCATATCAAGAGCAGGGTTTATGTGCGATTACCTCGGAAATGGGAATTGACACGAATTTTGTATACACAAGCCACCACTTTCACCTTCCTTCACCTTTCTCTCTTGAACATTATAATGCATACATATTAGGTGCTTCTCTTTGACGCAACCTGCTTCCTTTCTATTTTCACTACTTTTCTGGTAAATACGAGGGTCATTCAGCTTCAAGTGGCATTTTTTTGGTCAATGGAAATGTCAATTCGCGTCGATAATATTTCCGGTGTAGATAAGCCCTTTTTTCTGCTCACGTCTCAAGAAAAAATTAAGAGTGCGACTCATGAGAGTACAAAGTCATATCTGGGAAAACAAAAAATTGGAATGTAGTTAAAATGCTTATAGAAGGCTGGTAGAGGAAACCATATTGCTAAAAACTAGTAATTACAAACTATAACTACGACTGATGGCGGTTCCATTAAAACTTCAACAAAAAATATATCGTTGCCAAAATTGAGCAACAAATTTTTTTTTGTACCTTCCGTTTTTTGGAAACATCAAATTCCGGGAATAAGTTCCCAAGTTCCAAAAGATTTTCAATTTCCGATCTATTCACACTTACAATTTTACTATTAGTTGTTCACATGTCTTCAAGACATGACCACACGAAGCTGAACGCCCCTCGTTTATCAAGTGCTCCGCCACCCGTTAAACAAGCTTTTAAATACATACATAAATATACCTATATATATATTATATGCATTTCAATACAATTTGTTATGATTTTACATTTAAAACTTGTAGGTTGCTCTGCTTTAATTTCCCTCGTACTATGTGTAGGTGTTATAATAAACGATAACCAACCATTTTAACCTCATCGTCATTTTGTATGGCTCTAAACCGTCGTCTACATTCCATTTTCATTACAATTTTCAATTTGGAAATATTATGTAAGTCAGGAGTAGAAAACATTATTTTGTGTCCCAGAATTTTCATTACAAAGTGCATACATCTTTTGAGCTAAAAAGAGTTTTGCATTTGTGGTTTTAGTATTACCATGATCTCTCCCTAAAAGAGGAGCCTTTTCTGATCGAGCTTGTTGGTGACTCTTGTTTTTTTATTCACTGTATACAGTATACACTGCGGTCCTATCAAAAATGAAAAGGAAGCAAATGTACGTGAAGAAAGAATAACGAATGTTTGTCGTGTTGTGTGTGGCGTAGTCCTCAAGCATACAGATGTTGTGTTACACAAAACAGAGTTTGTAGAACGTGTCATGTTTGGTCTCACTATACCGCCAACGGGACTGTCTACTAACTTCTTTTTTTTTTTGCTGCTATGCCATTTTTCTATTTTATAGCCGCGTTTCACATTGTGTGTCCTTACATTGCGATTATCCCAAAAATAAACAAATACACGGTGGCTTCGGGGACACCATAGAGTTGGTTGTTGATGCTGCTGCCATAAAAGCTTTCTCACAAAGACTTATCCGGGAGAGTATCAGTTTAGCTGTATATGTATATGTACATAACTTTGTGTTTGTACATTGAACCGCAACAAAAAAACGGTAGTTTGTGTGGGGGTGCTTTCTCTATCTTTTCCTAACCCTTGAATTCCTGCATCTCTTTCACTTTAACCCATTCATTGAACTAGTGTACTACATTGCATTGGCATATTATACTGTGAAAGAGCGTACAGCAATAACCACAGGCACCATATTATACCAACGACTGGGAACAAGGAAAATAACAAATTTTAGGGGTGACTGATGTGAGTGAAAGTTGTTGGTCAGAAAAGGAATTCTCATTTAGTCCGAGTTATTTGTATCTATCATCATCAAATAATACTGGAGCGATGAATTCCATGCTGACAAAAAATAAAAAAAAGAGGAAAAATGTGCAAACTCTTTTTTTCCCTATTCGAAACTGTTGGTTTCTTCTTCTTTTTTTACTTTCCCTTTGCTATAAAATAAGATGCGGATGAGACATGCACAAGATGTTAGCAAAAGCTAAATGTAAATAAAAATAGTTAAAAAGTCTGTTAACACAATATATTATCCTTAAGTACCTTTTTTGGATGCTTCATGGAATTTCCCCCTACTTTTCCCTCTGTTTTTTACTTTACGCCACCGATTTTTGGATTAGCACAACTTGAACACAGGACATCAAAGATTTTTTGCTTCGTTGTCAACTATTGCATTGCCAAAAAAGAAAGTACATATATATTAGATTCCCCTTTTATTCTCAATAGAGGAAAACGGAAGATGTAGAAAACCAAGTGCACATAAAAGTATAAAAACAGCCATTCTTACTGCTGCTGTGTGCCTGCAGTTGTTGGAATAAATGAAAGCATATATGAATGACTGAACAAGTCGAGAATATTTTGTAGACTGTCTTCCAGCACTACTTGCATTCATTGCGCCCACATACACATGCCGAAACCAAGTGGCATGCATCATGCTTAATGTGGCTAATGTATTGCCATCCTTCAGCAATAAATTCTCTTGATCACTCATACAATTCTCGTTTTACGTGCCTTGTGCCCCTTTTTCTTCCCATCTAGTTGACATTGCATACACACATTTCCAAAAATAAATAGAATGTCATACGACTGGCATTAGCAGTAAAGTAAAAAGTGCGGTTCGATATACATTTATGCTGGCAAATCTTGTCGTTGTCCCGAAAAGGAAATCTTCCAAGAATAAAAAGCTGTCGAAGAAGTACCCTAACTCATTGTATTACCAGCCGAGCAAACTTTATATATATTTTTTATGCCGGACAATCCAATTTCATCCTGTTTGGTTTAGCTTAAGGTAACGTGATGTGACACTTTAAGGATGTTGAGAGGACACGTTTCCTGAATTCATTCAAGGAGTACTAGTAGTCTACAGATAGTACTCCAGATTTTTTCTTCTTTTTTTTCTCGAAAAGAGGAACGAGAAGTACGTGTAGCTTTTGCTACATCGTAACACTCTCAAGAGTCAAAGGGTTGGAAAAAGGAAGACACGTAAGAAAATATATGGTAGAGATTGTTAACGGTGGATCGGATGTACCAGGCACTAGAACTTACTGAGTAATGAGCTCTGTACATTACCAAGTGGCTCAATTTTGTCACATGCCGCCTGCCTTTCCCACTTACCACAAAAAGTTTTCGTATTAAATTATCTTTTCTTTTGCCTCCTAAACAATAAAAAAACCTACAAACGTCCTACAGATAACTAACGATTACCAATTTTTTTATGAGCTGTCGTTAGAATATGAAAATCAATACAAGCCTAAAAGTTGTATAACACTTTACACTAAAAATATTGTTTAGTGTCATGTTTTTTATTGCTTTTTAGTTTTTGTATTCTTTATTCAAAGCATATGTAATTAGTTTTGTTGAAAGAATGGAAATTCCTGAGAGGGCCCAACCCAAAAAAAAATATTTGAGGAGAAAATAACGTCTTCCTTTTAGTTAATCTAACGTTATTACATTACCGCATCAGCATCTTTCTCTTGTTCTTCTTGTCGGCTACCATGAGTGCCAGAAAAGGGAAGAAAGTTGAGCGTGTTCCTTTTTTTACCCACTCACAAAACTTATATCATTTAATACGAAAATAGAGACAAAGAGCTACTACTACTACTTTTTGGAATATTAGCTAAAACTGTAGATGTACATAACAAAAGAGTGTGGATGTTGGTGTCAAAGGGAAAACTTTAGGATTATATTACAAGAACAACTATGATGATGATGATGATGATGAGGATGAGGACGATGTATAGTGGCATGTAGCCATGCAAGGCAAAATGGATCCAACAACATAAATACATGTGTCTATGTAGACCGTGTTTCTGTCTTTTTTCTCTCCGCAAGACGTATTATATGTAGTATAATGAAGTATGTTATGGGACGTTATATATGAGAGCTATCTAATAGCTCAAGAGAATTATTAGTGTGCTGGATACATATGGGGTGCTAATTTGGCCAAATTGTGAGAAAAGAAGAAGAAGATCCGCCTTGAATAACTTTGAGAAATGATACTCGTGGACTAGAAAGTGGAGGCGAGGAGAAAGTACAACTTTTCTATGAGTGAGGATAGGTTAGTTGAAGCGGAGAGAGCAAAAATGTGTTCTGCTTTAGCAGCGTACACTACACACAATAAATACAAATGAAAATGGATCAAAGAATATGGGTTTGTTGTTTAAGGATGTACGTTGTCGAGTTTTTTTTTCTTCTTCTTTGTCAATTGTTCCATTTCCTCTTTCCTTTTGTAGTTAAAAGGAGAGAGGAATGAGATACACGTACATTTTTTTCTGGGAGATAAGTAAGTTACCCCAATTGTACATATTAGGAACGTATTATGTGGGCATGTGAAAAATTTCAAATATTATGCCTTAAAAAGCATAAATATTCGCCGACATGTTACCCAAGCTCTCACTACTCACAACAATCCTGCTTACTTTCTTCTTGTAAGGTATTGTTCCAGGACCACACGCTCGTGTATGTAGTACTCGTCCGGTTTGTTGGTGGTGGTGATCGTGGTCCCGGGTTTATGGAATGATGTTTCTTTGTTAAAATAATGCATGTTATTGGATCTCCCTCTGGAGAAAGTGTGTTAATAAATGGAAAAGGGACGGAGAAAATAGTCTCGTAAGCTTTCTTTCTCCAACACAGAGTAAGACACACACACATAAGCTATATAGAAACTCCCAAAGCCGTCATTTGTAGTCATAAACTTGTTGTGTGTGTGTGTGCAGAGAATAATAGGAGGGGAAAAAGGGAGAAAGTTGTTACTATCTTGTAAAACTGAAAGAGTATATCCAAAAGTGTGCTATTAGTATACAAAAATAAAAGATATTATTGGCAAGGCATACAACAATAAGTCCATATTTAAGCATCCCTATGCATTCCTTCGTCTTTACACTATCCTACACAACACAACAATGTAAATCTTTTGGTTCGTCGGTTCTGGAAATTTTCTAAAGGATAATATATGATGGGACTTTTCTCTATGGACTATCGGTCTTCTTATACATCCATACAAACATGTATTATGAACCACACAAATAGTTTTCTCTCTTTTTTTCATACCCCGTTTACTTCTATACAAAAGCCAAAAGCAAATAAGGAAGCCTCGGCAACTTTCTTTCTTTATTATTATATCCCCTCTGATAACGCTACAATTTCGCTAAAATGTATAGTAAGTACTGTAAATTTATACTCGCTTGTATAAGTTTTGTGTGTACATTGATGGGCCTTTACTACTGGTCATGGTAGTATTTATTATTAGTATTTGAGTATCTTTATGGAGTATGGCTTTAGTTCAATTGAAATATTGCACGTTACATGAAAACAAATACCAAGAACAAATCTGGATGGTAGCGCGGTACATGACATGAAAAAAGTAGACAAGCTATACTGATAACATACTTTTTTGTTTTTGCTCCATTCATCCAAGTTTTATATATAGGATCGAAATCCCCAGAAAAAAAGTTTGTCGGTACTTTTTACTTCCTGTTATTACTCTTATAACTTGATAGAAATCCTCTTTTTGTTTCTTTACGCTGTCTAAGCAAAAAACCAAACTTTTTGTTGGCTTTTGTTTCGAATGATGATGATGATGATAATGTAAGTTGGGTTTGTTTATTTGTTGGCCAACGGACAAAATAGAGAGAATGCTTATTATTGTATATCGTTGATACACTTTGGTGATGGAAAATTGTAGTTTGGCTTTTTATTGTATGACTTTTTGTCTGTAGATTGGATAGAATTTGTTTTGGGCAGTTATTCTTTGGGTAGTTGTGCTTTTGACTCAAGGTAAACAGTAAAAAACATCAGGAAGGATTTGTCCAGTAGTTGTAGTATTTTTTATAAAAAACACGTAAGAGGTAAACACATCAGGATAACACGTACACAAACAACAATTAAGCAAACACTCTCAGAATGAAAGCGAAAACTTGTACGAATCAATAAGGCATATACCTAAATATTGTGTAGGAGTAGGAGTAGTAAGTATTGTTGTTTACATGCTTAAAAACCACTTTCTTGAATGCTTTTGTGTTTTCAGTGGGAGGATGGAACGTAATCGCGTGTAGTTATATATTTTTCATGAAATAAAAGAGTTTAAAAAATTATCATGTTTGTAAACTTTTGTTGTGAAACAGATGAAGCAAACCAGTTGTCCAGAGACAAAAGGGCAACGTCGACAATGACCATCGGTTCAAAAAGGAGAAAGGATGTCACTGAAGGAGGGGGAAGTAATGGAACGGTAACTGGAGCGTTTATCGCACACAGCACAGGTTTCAGAAAGAGGAGAAGTATTGGCGGCGAAGAGGAGGAAGAAGAATCAATGGGGGCAAGAAGAATGGGGACATTGCAAAAAATTCCCATATCCAGTGCTCCCTTGAGCTCAAACAAGATCATAAATAACCGAGATGATGTTGCTTCCTTTTCGTCTTCCTTGTACTTTTCTGTGGCTCCTGATGTTGTCCTCCAAAAGAGCAGGGAGAGGAAGACCCACCGCTTCACTAGTTTTTTCAAGGGAAAGGAACACACAAATCAAACGGGAGAGAAAAAAGGACAAAGGCAAGTCTTTGACCTGAAAAAAGTGAGCAGAAGGAGTAATGGAAGTGGTGGTAGTAAGTTGATCGTGGTGTTGGATGAGGTTGATAGCATCAAGCAGAACGAGAACAAGAAGAATGCTTTATGGAGTGGAGGGAAGCAGCTGAGTGAGAGTTATGATGATGATACCTCAGGGATGTTACAACAAGCTGGGAGAAAGGAAAGTGAAACAACAGGAAGATCAAGAACTGTTAGCCCCACTGCCGCCGCCGCCACCTCCACCACTATCACCACAAGCTGCAACGGCATCAAGATAAAAGCTTCAAAGAAAATGACTGCAAAAACAAAGGAACAAGCCGAAGAAGAAGAACAAGAACAAAGCTCGGTGGTTGCTTCAAGTGAACCAATCATCAGTCATGCTACCAAACACAAGAGAACAAGTAGTAATAAGCCTGCTTCATCAAAGAAAATTGTGAACATCATAGCATCACGCCAGCCTGTAAGAAATAGGCTCGAGTTAGAGAGCTTGTCCATCAAAGAGTTGGGTACAATCTTAACCGGTGGTGCTGGTGTTAGTGCTGCCATTGAGCCGACATCATTATCATTTTTTTCCTTCCCCGTCATGGAGTCCTCAATAATAACCGAGGAAGAAGGAAAGGAAACAAATTTTCACCAGCAACAAGCAAAAAAGTCTCGCAGGTCTAAACGACGAGCACATTTCCAGCCAGCCCTACTACCCCGTCAAAATAATAATAATTACAATATAAATTTTATCCTTCCTCATCTCCATCATACTACTACTTCTACTACTACTACTGGCGGTAGCTACAGCAAATTTTCAGATGAAATGATACCCCATTCCAACCCAGAAAGTCAGTATGACTATTACACGACACTTAATCCCACGTGGAAAAATTACCAGACTACGTTGAGAAGCAATAATAATAATAATAATAACAATGCTGCGACGATAGAGGAAGAGGGGAATGATGCAAAGGCTTTTAGCAGGAACGAGAAAGACAATTTTAATTTTATCAACAATAATTTCAATAATCATTATGAGAACGATAAATTTCCGAGTAGTAAGAATAGCTATAACGTGATGAAGTCTACTACTCCTTCGAGGAGAACAACTCTATTTTATGAAGAAAAGGAGAGAAAGGCAGAGACGTCGGGTACATTTACTACGCCTTTCTCTTCGCCCTCCTCCTTGCCGCCGTCGTCTGATTCAGCCGCGGCGGTATCATCAGTATTAGTGCCAAACCCTGTTGATGATTATGTTAATGATAACGATGACCTTGTGATATTAGCTCGTAGTAGGAAACGCAGAAATGGAGTGGTAACAAGTGACACTTCCTCGACAAAGACATCCTCATGGTACAACAGCAACGGTAATAGTAACGGTTATAATAGGGAGCCCCATCATGAAAATGATGTTGACGATAAAGATAATAATAGTAAAAATAAAAACTTTCCTAGTGATAAGTTTCCGCATGAGTCCTCCACATCATACAATAGTGCATCTGATGATTATAATGGAGCCTACGGCAGAGACCCGTCATGGCCAAAACACACCACTGATCAACAACAACAACGGGCTACTACCAATGCTGGTAGAAATTATAACAAAGTTAGTGAAGGTGGTGGTTCTGTGAAAGGTTCAGTTGCTGTGTGTCGGGATAGCCCACATTATGTGGTATACTCATGGGTCCTCTGTATGGTCTCGCTGGCTGCTTTCCTCAAGTTATATTTCATGGTGAAAGCGACAATCATCGCGTTACTCTTTGTGACGTACTCTCTCCTCATCCTTTGGCCCTTTAAGGATTTCTTTGTGCCACCACAAAACGAAGGGGATGCAAACCAAATCAATACGTAAGACGATATTCTTTCTTTTTTCACTCTTTTTACTCATTTTACTCTAAAACACTTAATATTTCCATTACCATTAATGACATGCCTAAAAAAAATGTAAAACAGATTAGGTTACTGTTACTACTAAGCTCTTAAACGATATGGTGTCCTTGCGAACACACACATAAAACTTTCCATCATCGCCAACTTTTCCATGTCCCTTGTGACATGTAAATTTTTTGGCGATAGTGTATATATTGGTGAATTATACATGGAATAACTAATGCAAAAGTGTGCTATATAATATACACTTATATGTGCATAATGTTTTGCTCACAGGATACCGGATTTGTACCAGCTGCTTATGATGATCATCCTATTTGTCTACGTTGTCTTTTATCATTCCCGACTTGTTGAAATCACGTCCAGACTGGATTTCTTGTGGAAGAAACAGGCAGAGCATGAGCTGCAGGACATGAAAGAAACGCGTACTTATAACTCACAGCTTCTCCGAAACATTTTGCCAGACCATGTAGCGATGCACTTCCTCGCTGCAGAGGAGAGACGCCACGAAGTAAGCAACATTATTTTATACTTTCCCTCATGTAAACCAACCATACCACTCCAAAAAGGAATGTAATATGTGGGGCTGGTATGGTAGTAGTGGTAATATTTTAATGATTTATATCTTGATTAAGTACACTTTTACGTCAACATGCTTCCATTTAAATAAATTTATTAGAAGAATGTCTTGATTTATTGGCCACTATAATACAAGGCAGGAGAGCGTATACTTATCTGTCTGTGCCAAATATGTCTGGCTGATGAGTTTTCGTTCAACGAATTCAAAAAGCAGTAGTATTAACCCACGTAAATACCTTCGAGTATTTATTACACATTAAGAGTATGTAATATTAACGGATCCGTGTTGGTCAACACGGGAGAAGAGTAGAGTGCCATATACATAAGTTATATGAGATAACATATGATTATTTTACTGTACATATATGACACAACTGACAGGATATAGATAATATGACGTGACAGGTTGAGTGCATCACCCAAAATAATTATCTCGTCGCCGTCAGGAAATGTGCCCATGCACAAATAAAACGGAGAGAAACTTGATTATCTCAAGACATTAAGAAAGATCCTTTGCTTTGCTCCTTTGCTTTTTGCAACACCAACCTGGGACCTGGGGCAGTGTGAAACTTTGTCTAATAATAATAAGAAGTATCCTCGTATAAGTTTTATAGTGAAAGCGATGATATTAGATTTAGAATGGCGACAGGACCCGATTTAGTTGGTACACTTCGTTACGTGTGTGTAACATGAAATTTAAGTGCAAGCAGAGAGCACACTACTACCACACCGACGAATGCATTATGGTAAAACATCAGCCATCGGCGCATCATCGTTGTCATCCTCCATTGTTCCCTTTATTGAAATTCATTGTTGTGTGTGGCAGAGGCGGATTCTAATGTGGCATGAATAAATGGAAATCATAATGTGAATCTGGGCAAGATTCGTTCAAGTGGAAATGCTATTATTGCTGGTATATATTTTCTCACGGCAGAGAGCAGAAGAAGAGACATGGAAGGGAAAAAGTTTCTTTTGGGCGAGAAATGAGAAAATGAAGAGAGCAAAAATGTTACATACATGGTTGATACACACCAATACGATTTCTTCCTTCTGCTGAGGAGGAAAGGATGGTCTGGTCAATCCAGCGTAATGCATTTCTTGATGGGATTTAATAGAAAAAGGAAAGTGGTGCTCTAGCTTGTCCTCTAGTCTGCTGGTATCAGCGCTCACAGTAATGGAATCTAATGTAGTGTATAGTAACATGAATATATAGAAGCATATTATTATTATACAGCATAATGGATTGTATATTCAAGGCCACTAAAAAAAGTAAGTATTGCTCTCCTCAAAAAAAACTAAAGCCAAAAGCCGTGAAAAAAAAGACTGAGAAAGAGAAAGGAATGATCAAAGAAGAAAAAATGTCGCTGTGTATTTGAGCGCGTCACATGTGTAGCGAAATTCCACTGAAAATGTTTCGCATGTTTTTTACGAAAATAAAAATGGAAAGTCAACTTTTGCGAAACCATGTGTAAGAAAGAAAGCTATATAAATATATAAGGTACATATTAAAATACATATTTCAAAACGATGAAGCTATATTCAGGAAGGTGGAAAAAGATGAATGGAAGGATTAAATGGCTTATATGTAGGTAGAGAGGCAGAGAGATGGTGATGGGTACGACGTGAACGAATAATAATAATATGCGATGATATTATTGGTGTAAGTATAAAAGCTTGAGAGTAGTTGTGTCACACAACTTGTGTGTGTGGACTCCACATTGTGGAGTAGCAGTATAGCAGTAGGTGAGTGGGGTAGGTAGACTACCACAACAATATCGTCGTGCCAAAGTCATCCTGAAAAAGATTTAAGTATTTTCTACTTGACTGTAGTGACATTGACTGACGCTTTTTACATTTACTACTGTTGTATGAAAAAAATATGAAAAATTTCGCCTTTTATATGGGCCGATATTTGTATTATTATTATTAACAACATACTTTTCTCCCGTCGTATGGTACCTGGATAAAAATATTTTCGCCACGTAAAATGGATTCAAATTCGACGTGCAGTGGTGCTTAAAAAGCTTTTGTGAATGATTTCTCATCCAACAGCACACAATGGATTTTTTGTTATGATTATTTTGATGTCTTTTTTAGTTGGATTTTATGGAGGGGAAAGTAATATGCATTATTATATATTTATTATAATACTAAAGTACTAATATATGTATGTATTATTTTTTTTGTTTTTTTTTGATTGAAAAGGACCTATATTCTCAAGCTTTCGACAGAGTTGGGGTGATTTTTGCAAGTATTCCAAAATTCATCGATTTTTATTCGGAAATTCGCAATTCTGGGATTGAATGTATAAGGCTGCTCAATGAAATTGTTGGTAAGTTTCCAAAATGATTCTCAAGATTAATACTCTGTAGTTTTGTCATTTGCATAAAATAAGAACACACTGTGTGTATTTTCATACATCAACATCATTTGAAACTTTCTTTGGTTTGTTTGTAGTTGATTTTGATGAATTACTGGACGAGCGACGCTTTTCCTCAATCGAGAAAATAAAGACTGTTGCCAGTACTTACATGGCCTGTTCTGGACTTAATCCAAGTGATCAGGTTAGTAAATATATTCTCCTCTCTTTACTGCAAAATTATAATAATAAAACTATCTACTTCGCCCATAATAAATCTTTAAAACAAATAAATAAGGGAACACACCCACTTGTTAAAAAATGAAGTTTGAAAGTTTACATGTGCCGACAGTAATGTGTATTTAATTTTTTTTTGAAATAACATATTTATGTGGTTCAACTCCCAACTCGAGCCATTATGAGATATGCATGGGGCGATGATGATGGTGGAATGGTATACTGTTTGAGTAAAAGAGCTCATTGCAGAAAATGCAGTAATTTTCTTCATAATATAATAAGTTTAGTCAACTTGGATGAGCAGGAAGGCGCGAGTGGTACAATAAAATGTCACTTTAGCAAGCTCCAAGACAACACATTATGATTTACAAGGGCATAAAGAGGATACAAGGGCATAAAGAGGCAAAATATAGAAATGGGAAATACTACGAGTGAACTATTATTTTCAAATGTCTTTCCTACGATCTCATCTTTCGCAGTCTGCGTACATGCATTAAAACGCGAAAAATTACGAATCTTTTTAGTTGTACGGACGGCAGCTCAACAAGAGTTTTTTTTATTTATGCTCATTTTTATTTTTTTATGATAGAAAAAGACATGTGTACTTTATTTTTTTGTGGAGATACGTTATTAATTCAAAAGTACAAGTTCATTTAATGTTTTTATGCCAAAAAATCCATTATTATAAATTTATATGCATGTGTGTTTGATTATTTTGGAAAACTCCTCTCGTATTATAATATATGGATTCTTTTTCTTCTTCATTTTTTGTTATTGCCAAATTCTTAAAAACATTTTTATATGCGTTTCTGGATTGGATAAATTACATGATAATTTAATTGATCGTCGGCAATGTATATATTTCTTATTTAATTTTACCATTTTCCTCTTTGTGATAAAAGTGATCTCTTTGTGAAGTCATCATGCGTTACTTTAAATAGTTTATTTAACAACGTTTAGTTTTAGCTAAAATTTCAGTAACATTCATAAAAGTTCTGCAGCCAGTATGATTGTAGCAGTAGCAGTTACCTATGAATTATGTAAATTTACTTGTAACAAATTATTAGTAGGAGAATCTATCGCAAGTCATTTTTCTAGAGAAATCAAAACATATTGCTTTGATTTGGTCCATTTACTTCCTTCAATCAAAACTTGCTCATAATTAAAATGGAAAATTCGTATTTTTCTGTATTACAAAGAATAGCATTGAACAAAAATTACAAAAGTTCCCAAGAAGAGTTTTACATTTTCTCATTTGACGATATATTATGTTGATACAAAGAAATGCCATATCGCGTCAGAATCAGGAAAGCATAATTTATGCATGCACTAATTTAGCACGTCTGCTGCTGTTTGTAAGTGTTGTATAGTTTCTTGTTCTAGCAGCAGTGCATAATGTATTATATAATACCTAGGTAGACTCCATTTAAAGGATCTCATCATATTTTAATCCTTCTAATGTGGGCTATTGTGTTTTTCACGTAGGTATTCTCTAATATTCTGCAGAAATGCGTGGGTATTTCTCATTTTTCGCGTTTCTCATGAATTGCATAGGGTAGCATATGACATGCAGCAATGCCACGTGATGTAGTCTCGATAGACGTTTTTGATCGGGAACAAACACTCAACTGACTCAACTGCATTGCGTTAAATTTTCCGTTGTTCAAACTTTTACCGTAATCTTCTCTTTTGTTTATTAGGCGGATTCTGGAGATAAGGAAAATTGCCAACATCTCTGTACCCTTGTGGATTTCGCCCTCGAGATGAAGGACAAGTTGGAAGAACTCAATCGACATGCTTTCAACAACTTCAAACTCCGCATAGGTAAGCATCATGGGAAATATGTACAAATAGCTACTTGCAATCATTGTTGAATTTTCCTTCCCGGGGAACCATTATAAATTATGTGCATTACTTACATACAACAAATATTATAGTAAATTTCTAACAAAGCTTGCAAAAAAAACCTGCGAAAAAAACTAAATTTTCTGGTAACCTGCTATAAAGTTAATGATTAGCAACTGGAATGCGACTCAAATGCAGTATGAATTGGGACTCTAGAGTCTAGAGGCACTGTATATTACACTTTATGGATTATAAGAAAAGATTTTAGGGCTAAAATAAAGGATAAAATTTAGTCTAGTCCCTGGCAATGCAAATGCAAGGTTATAATTTACGAGGAAATCAAAAAATTGTGAAGTGACATTTTGACAGGCTTTGAAATAAAATATATATTGCGAGTTCATTTATTGAACATTTTTATGCATGAAAGGATATCGTTGAAAGAAAGCGGAATAAAAAGTCGAATTCGAATTCCCTGGCGTTTTATAAATTACCTAAGTTTTGAGGTTCCTCAAGGAAAGCATATTGCATACAGGTAGTTATAAATGATATTAACTACTTATCTACTTAACTTTTAAAGGCATAAGCTTGAGTGAAAGGGATTTGTCTTTTATATCAATCTATTATACATGCTCAGCGTGCTTTCAGTGGAGCCCATGCCGCTAAAATTGTCACAATTAATTTCGCTTCTCAAAAGAAGTTGACACATGCAATTTTCTAAAGTGACACCACTTTATTCATTCTTTCTTAAATCTTTTATAGATTTTGGAGAAAAATGGGTTTCTGTTAGAGTACAGAGGCTTGGTTCCAGTGAAAGGAAAAGGTGAAATGGAGACGTACTTTGTTCGTGGAAGAGCACCATCTCGATTTCGACGCTATGAACCGGGATCATCTCAGAATCGAAAATCTCTTGCCGCTGTCGTATTTGGAATGGTGCAAGCAAGAAGACGTCAAACCATTCGGGGTGCCAAAGGTAACCTATTCCTTATACATTGCATCAAAAGTATTTTTCTTTCTTCGTAATCTCTTCAATTACTGTAGCTCGACGTTACACATTTTTCATTTCAAATTGGTTTCGCGTTTGTCGCACTTACACAAAAGCATGTAGTGTTACTTTTTATTCGGGACCACTCGTGTGGACCATTCTTACTTTACACGAAATTGTCATTTCCATTT
>JAITYZ010002765.1:0-13665 GCA_027744595.1 Paronellides praefectus
AATATAAGCAAAAATATTTTCCCAAAAAAGCGCTTTTTTGCCAGCACTGGTCACAACTTGTTTAGCTAGCTTTCAATTGTTCTGTAATCACAACATGTCATTTTTAATTTCTCAGCCTGTCGGATATTAAAACATACTATACTATACTTAGTATAGTATGTTTTAATATCATATAGTACATAGTACATACATTAGATGTATGTGTATTTGTGTCAGATTTTAATTAATCAATGAAATTAATCTGTTCAATTTTTTGAGAGTTAAACTAATGAAGCAATATTTCCACACAAAAATAGCATTTATGTGAATGATGTGATATGCATTGTTTGTGGGAAATATTTGAATTTTAAAATGCAATTGTTATGTCATTAATGCAACACGAGTAATAGAATATTTGTGTGTGAGAAAAGATTGTTGAATTTATTTTAGCTCACAAAATGTACAAAATTGTCAGGATGGTAAATGACATTGTATCAAAAAAGGAAAAATTTCTAATTAGAGATGAGGTAATTGTAGTAACCGTGTCATTGCGATTTCAATAATGGGAAGTCAGTTGTTTAACCATAGAAATATCCTCCGTAGTAGTATTGTGGGTCAGCAGAAGGGGCAGCAACTGGAAGAGCACGAGGATATGGGAGTGGAGCTGGTCCAGCGACAGCAACGGCAGCAACCATGGCAACGACGAGAAGAAGGATAGCGAACTGGAAATTCAAATTATAAAGTTGTTAACATTTTTACTCCAGTGTTTTATAAACCTTAGTATAATTTTGGTGGAATATTTTGTTGTCAAACTTACCAATCGAGACATGTTGGTTTTGGGTTTTGTGAAAATTCACGAAGATTTTAAGAGAAGATGTGTTGGTTTGGAATGATGGCAAACTGATAATTTTCCTAATCTTTGCTCCAGTATTTATACCAGTCGATCACATATTTGTAAACACATACTTCACTGCAAAAACTATGTATAGTTTTTTCTTGACAGGTAAAAAAGGAAACTACAAAAAAACTTATATTAATTTTTTGTAGCAAATACACGAATGCGCAATAAAAATGTCACTGCTCAGCATGTCATCACTTTTTTTTTATTATATCTTATAGCTTTATGGATTGAATTTTGTTAAATTCAACTAAAGTTTACATAATAACAATTCTGGAACTTGAAATTGTTATCCAGATAATTTCTCGTCTTTCCCCTCGTCACCCCTTATTTTTTTTGTAGCGATGTTTTTTTACATCACACTTTGTTCAACATATTTAATTTTAAATTTTCCTCCTTTTCATATAAATAGAAATTGCCTTTAGCAAAAGCAATAGATAAGCTTAAGCCTCTTATCATTATGATATACTCTTTTTTATCTTGAATTTTATCATTTCAATTCAACCAATTTTTTCGTAGGACCTGGACAAGAAACACTAATAAATGCAAGTCATGCACAATTTAAAATTAAATGCAATTTTATGAACTGAAATGGTTGTGAAATGATTAAAAGCAAATCTAACAATATACTCTCGAGATCTAAAGTAAAGTAGAGCTTCAATTTTATTCAGTATTTTTGCATTCTCAGTCCCAACACATAGGATACATGTGTGAATGGATAGGTTCTATATACACATGAATGCGGTTTACAAAACGAAAAGTTTTCTCTTTAAACACGCTCGGTAGTTAATAAAGCATATTTTGGCAAATCATAAGAACTGTAGTTTTGAATGAGATTTTGATGCCGGTGCCACCAATGAACTATGACAAAGTGACAATAATAAACACAATCAGCGTTGGAATGGAATGCACACCGACCAAATCGTTCCGGATTTCAGCATTACATACCAAGATCGCCAGTCGGCATTATTTTTCTCGCCAGTAAAATAATGCATTTTTTTATGTTATTCCCGCCAAACCGTTAACCACAAAGTGTTTCTTTATTTGCAATATTGACTGGGTACAATATGGTACAATATGTCGGTGAAATATCGTTGGGCTAGCGGACATACATATATAAGTTTACATTCCCACAGTAGATTCCACACACTAAAGGCAACTTAAATCAAGAAATGTATATTGTGCTGATATTTTAGCTTATTCTACCGATCGAATTATATATTTCATAATATATTTGCAGTGATGTAATGTGCTCAAGCCCTGAAATAGTAGTTAAATGATAATGCGTTTGCAATTGATTGATTGAATTGATTTGTAATGCTCATGTTCTTACATCCATGCTGCATGCAATAATTATAGGCTAATGGTAAAACAGCAATATAAGATTTGTGTGAGAAAAGGAGTTGTTCAATTTATTTTAGCTCACAAAATGTACAAAATAGTCAGGATGGAAATATATGACATTGTATCAAAAAAGGAAAAATTTCTAATTAGAGATGAGGTAATTGTCGTAACCGTGTCATTGCGATGTCAATCAGGGGATACCAGTTGTTTAACCGTAGTAGTATCCTCCGTAGAAGTATTGTGGGTCAGCAGCTGGAGCAGCCACTGGAAGAGCACGGGCAATTGGGAGTGGGGATGGTCCAGCCACAGCTACAGCAATGACCATGGCGACGACGAGCAAAAGGACAGCGAACTATAATGATGTCAAATTTGAAAATTATTAATATTTAAAATTTTCCAGTAATATATTTCTATCGAAATATTTAGTTGTTAAACTTACCAATCGAGACATGTTGGTTTTTTGGGGGTTTGTGAAAATTCACGAAGATTTGAAGAGATGTTTTGTTGATTTGGAATAATAGCAAACTGATAATTTTCATAATATTTGCTCCAGTATTTATACCAGTCGATCGCCTCGTTGTAAAACCTTATTTTATTTCTTAGTAAATAATACAGCATCACAAAAGTTTTTTGCTTGAGAGGTAACAAAAAGGAACTTAAAAAACTACTTATCCCTATTATTTTTTTATACTAATACATGCTTGCGCAATAAAAATGTCACTGCGCAACATGTCATATTTTTTGTAAACTTTATAGATTGAGTTTGTTGTTTATCCAAACAACGTTGGTATAATAACAACTCTGGAACTTGCAATCTATTCTCTAGAAAATCTCTCGTCCTTCATCCTTCCCGTCGTTGTTCCAATTTTTGTTCACACACACAAGTTGATGTTTGCATAATTTGCACCTTCATGAAACTTTACAGGCCAGAGAAAACTAAAAAATGGGAGTGTACTTTTGCAAAGCTGGTCACATTTAAATGTTTAAAATTGAGCTATTTATTATACAACCCATATGCACTTTACCATACTTTACACACTCTTTATCAAACAATCATTAATTTTCCTGGAAATTTATAATTGTAACCAATAAACTTTTTGTCCAATTTTACATAGGTTGTGTTTTAGATAAACTACCTATCATATAGTGTCCTTCCACTGTCTATTAAATTGTTCTATAATTTAATAGTTTGCATTGAGCATGGTTAAAAAATTATTCTGGTGAAACGTTTTGTTGACGTTTTATTATTGTAACGTTTTGTTTTGAAAATTTATAAATAGTATTTAAGACTGGTTTAAAAAAGACGTGCACCAATTGTAACTCGCTCATAAATCGTTTGAAATATGCCCGGAAAAATTAATATAATGATGTGATAAATGTCGAATTCCATCTAAAATAATAGATTTGGTTGCCTGAAACAAAAGAAAACTGGTAATTGCAAACTTGTCAAAAGAATTTATGTTGCCTCAAAATTTGGGTTTAAAATGTATGAAGGTGATCAAATAAGTGATGAAGACGAAATACATATAAATATTTAAAAACGATGTGATGGAGACCTACTGACCAATATCGTTGTTTAATTCTCAGTATTACATAACAAGAAGGAGAACCAGTCGGCATTTTATTTGTTCGCCAGAAAAAACCCAATAAAGTTGTTAGTTTATTGCCCCAAAACAATCATAAAATCTTGAAGCACACGAATGTTTGTTTATTTCGTTAGCTTACATCTACAGTGCCTTCTGATATGCCAGTGAATTAACGATGGGCCGGCGCACATAAACACATTCATATACAGATACTGCATTACTGAATTAAAAAAGCTACTCATTGCTGGTTTTTATTTAGAATCCAGAATTAATCGAATCTAAGGACTCAATTTTGTATTAGATTTACAATAAAATGACGTGCTGAAATTTAATATTCAATTTAATTTTAATAAATTAAACCATTTTGTGAACAATTTCCAATGTCACAAGTTGTTTTGTTATGTAGGTATTACATGAATCTATTTTACCACAAAATATTCTCTGATCGTGAAATGCTATTAAAACCTGCTGCATACTAATATAAAACTACAGGTGTGTGTGTGTGACCAAAATACTACTAGCAATTTTCAAATATTTTAATAATCTTTCGTTTTATTACACTTTAAATTATTGTTTCTAAATTTATATCATATTTCATCAATTAAAATCGTTAGTAAACTATTTTAAAAACATAGTTAATTAATAGTTATCTAATAGCTAATTAATAATATATCATTTTCAAGCAAAAATAACACAACATTATGAGTTGTAGCCGTAGCTTTGTTATGTGCTGGAATGAGAACATGAAACGTATAATGTGATTAAAATATGAAAGGGATGTATATAATATGTTGGTAAATGTACTGGGATTGTTGAATTTTTACAATTCATTTTGTAATGTTCCTTGAATGCATGGTACGCAATTAATGCAACAACAGCAGTAGAATATTTGTTTGCGAGAAAAGGTTGGCTCAGAATTTATTTTATCTCACAAACTGTACAAAATAGTCAAGATGGTGAATGACTTTTTTTTAATCAAAAACAGAAAATATTCGAATTAGAGATGATTGTCGTAATCGTGACATTGCGATCAGCAAATCACAGTAAAACCCTCAGTTGTTTAACCGTAGTAGTATCCTCCGTATCCTCCATAGTAGTATTGTGGGTTGGCACCTGGAGCAGCCACTGGAAGGGCACGAGCAATTGGGAGTGGGGATGGTCCAGCCACAGCAACTGCGACAATCATTGCGACGACGACCAAGAGAGCGAACTATAATGATGTCAAATAATAAAATTATTAAAATGTATTATTTAAGGTTTCCAGTAAATGTAGTATATTTCTATTGAAATATTTAGTTATTAAACTTACCAATCTAGACATGTTGGTTTTTGGGGTTGTGAAAATTCACAAAGATTTGAAGAGATGATGTTTTGTTGTTTTGGAATGATAGCAAACTGATAATTTTCGTAATATTTGCTCCAGTATTTATACCAGTCGATCACATCTTTGTAAACACTTATTTCTCTGCAAAAAAAAGAAGTCTTCTTTTTTCTTGACATGTATAAAAGGAAACTGCAAAAAATCGTGTATTCCCATTAATTTTTTTAGCAAATTCACGAATGCGCTATAAAAATGTCACTGCTCAGCATGTCATCACTTTTTTTTGTATAGGTATGTATGCAGCTTTACAAATTGAATTTTCTTAAGCCCAACAACAATTCTGGAACTTGAAATTGTTTTCGGATGAATTCTCGTCTTTCCCCTCGTCACCCATATTTTTTGTTTACATACAAAGTTGATCCTGCAACCTGCCCATTCTTCGTGTCACCGCGAGGGGAAAAATACGTAATAGACATATAGTTTATAGTGCACATGTTAGAGCGAACTCTGAAAGATGCAACTATCTTTTCTTACATCACACTTTGTTACGCACATTTACATTTCACATGATTAAGATTAATTTTTTCCTCCTTATCATAAAACTAGAAATTTCCTTAAGCAATAAATAAGCTTAACCCTTTTATCATTGTGATATATTCTTTTTTTTGAATTTTTATCATTTCAATTCAACCATTTTTCTTCGTGATAGAATTTTGAGGACCTGGACAAAAACACACTAATAATAATAAATGCAATTTAAAATTAAATGCAGTTTTATGAACTGTTATGGTTGTGAAATGATTAAAAGCAAATCTAATGTTCTGGGAATCTAAACAAAAATCGATTTTATTCAGTATTTTTTTGCATTCCCAAGCCCAACTCAATGGATATGTAAACGGAAGAGTTCTAGTTACATTTTTCAAAACGAGAAGTTTTCTCTATAAATACCTTCAGTGGTGGTTATAAAACATAATTTTGGTTACCTGGTCACACGGGCTTGTCATTTACCGTGAGATCTGTTACATTAATATTATAACTGTAATTATGAATGAGATTTTGATGCCAGTGCCGCCAATGAAGTATAATTACAATCGGCATTGGAATGGGATACACAAAACGACCAAATCGTTTCAGATTTCTGCATTACTTACATACCAAGATCACCAGTCGGCATTATTTTACTCGTCCGTAAAACAATACTTTTTTTAGCTTATTGCCGGAAACCTGTTAACCACCTTTAACGGTGGAGGAAATTTAAATCAAGAAATGTATATTGTGCTGATATTTTAGCTTTTACTACTGATCGTATTATGTATTTATTTTATATTCATAATATATTTGCACTGACACTGAGGTAATGTGCTCATGTTCAAGTTCTGAAATAGTAGAGTTATGATAATGCGTTTGCAATTGATTTGATTATGCTCATATTCTTACATACATGCCATGCAATAAACTAATGGTAAAATAGCAATAAAATAATTATGTGAGAAAAGGAGTTGTTCAATTTATTTTAGCTCACAAAATGTAAAAAATTGTCAGGATGGTAAATGACATTGTATCAAAAAAGGAAAAATTGCGAATTAGAGATGAGGTAATTGTCGTAACCGTGTCATAGGGAAAACAGTAGTTTAACCGTAGTAATATCCTCCGTAGTAGTATTGTGGGTCAGCAGCGGGAGCAGCAACTGGAAGAGCACGAGGATATGGAGAGTGGAGATGGTCCAGCCACGGCAACAGCAACAAGCATGGCGACGACGAGCAAAAGGACAGAGAACTGCAAATTCAAATTACGAAATTGTTAACATTTTTACTCCAGTGTTTTTATAAACTGTAGTATAATATTTGTTTGAATATTTAGTTGTCAAACTTACCAATCGAGACATGATGGTTTTTGGTTTTGTGAAAATTCACGAAGATTTCAAGAGATGATGTGTTGGTTTGGAATGATAGCAAACTGATAATTTTCAGAAGCTTTGCTCCAGTATTTATACCAGTTGATATTTTCTTGTAAACACTGATTTTTAGTAACCCAATTATCGGAATAAAAAATATTTGATGGCAATAGTTTTTTTTGCTTGCTGTGCAACAAAAACGAAATTGCAAAAGCATTTATCTCTATAATCATTCTTCTGCTACAATATTTGTATGCTCCATAAAAATGTCACTGCTCAGCATGGCAACCTTTTTTGTTAGCTTTATTCATGTAGAGAATTTTTTTGTTCAATTAAACGAGGTTGGAACAATGTGAAAAAGTCTGGAACGTGCATTCGGTTCTATCTAGTAAATGGGTAATGTAAAAAGATGATATTGCGGAGCTTTTGACTATATTAGGAGCTTATCTAAAAATTCTGATTTAAATTGTAAAGCGGTGTAACAGTTATATTCTTTTGGCCCCTGACCTTTTTAAAAGAAGTAAAGTGACAGGTCAAAACCGACAGAACAGGATACTACAGAAGAATGAGGTTTTTTAAAGAACTACTACCAAAACGATACATTTTTGCTCTCTTTTCCTTGATTTAAAATCAAAACTTAGCAATAAATTGTTTATTTTATAAATAACAGGGAGTTAAATTATATATTTTCACTCGAGGGAAAAACAGACATTTACTTACGCTCAGGATTGAGAATAAAATATGAAAGATTACTAGAACTTGGGCTGAGTAAATACAACACTTTTTGCATAGCCAGTCCTGCCAGACCTACTGACCAGAATCTGGACATCAGATTATTTTGGTTTCAACTTGTTTTACATAGCCAGCACAAGCCGGAGTTTTTTTGATTTCCAGCAAAAAGGGCAATAAATTTGTAAGTTTATGATAAAATTATCAAAAAAAAATCATGAGCATAAATGTTGATTTTTTTAATTCGTGTCTTCGTATTTTTTTTTTATCTTCAGCTTTTTATCACTGTGAAGTGAACCTACCAAACATCGAGTCACATGAGTCATGAGTAAACTCGCACATATAAAAACAGACCACATTATAAGAAAGAAAAACCTGACGTTATGATGTTTTTTTGCACATTTTGCTTTTCAACTTATTAGAAGTTTGTTACTTACTTGTTATTATGTAACAAGTTGTTAGTTGAACTTTATACATGTATAATGCTTGGTAAACATAAAAAAGTATAAAAATCGCGTTCTTCGGTATACCAGTTCCAGTAGTAGTTAGTTACCATAACTTGCACTTGTATCAATGCAACCGGAAGTTCCGGTCCAGAAAATTTTTCTTCTCTAACATTCACAATACAACATACTACGTCAATTCTTGTTTGACGTGAATCTAGCTTAAATTAGCTATTTGAAAGTTTCAAAGAAGTTTTGATGGCTTCTAACATGTCCAAAATAAGTAAATGAATTTATGTACTAAAATATGCATAATATGCTGCAAGTAGCCTATTTTTTTTGTTCGAAATAAAAAAGGGTAACTGATATTTCGAGTGCTTTATTTCAGTGTGAAATTAAAACATTTAAATTTCTTTACTATTATCTTGCTTTCCCAAAAAGCAATTGTATGACACCTTCCTAGTGCCATAAGCTTCTACTCAAGTACTACAATTCTGCTGTGTTCGGAGTACGGTGTCATACAATGAATAAATTTTAAAGCTCAGAGATGACGGACAAAATTGTTATCGTTGGATAAATTAGAAATTGAATGAACAGTCAAGTATATATTATGCAAATGGATACAAAAATTGACACCTCTTTTTTACTTTCCGTTCAACAATGAAACCAACAAGCACTATATGCTCGTAAAAGAAGGCCAGTGAGCTTGCATAAACTCAAAGTGTTCGTTTGAAAAAAAACAAGGAAGAATGAACAAACGTTGTAAATATGTTATTGATGCTTTAAAAATTTATTTTTTCATTATATTTGACAAATCATTAAGATGGTAAATGACTTTAAATAAAAAGCATCTATATCATTTCAAAATTGGAATTAATTGTCGTAGCCAATGTCCGATCCTGATAAAGAAACAGATATTTTAACCGTAGTAATAGAAGTATTGTGGGCTGGCACCTGGAGCAGCCACTGGAAGAGCACGGGCAATTGGGAGTGGGGATGGTCCAGCCACAGCTACAGCAATGACCATGGCAACGACGAGCAGAAGGATGGCGAACTGCAAAATTCAAAAGATTAAAAATGTTACTTTTACTCCCTACCAAAGTTTCCACACAGATAATAGTCGAATATTTAAATGTTGAACTTACCAACTTAGACATGTTTGGTTTGGGGGTTTGTGTAAATCACAAGATGTTTTAGAGGATTTGATTGTGTTGGTTGGAGTGGGTTGTAAAACTGATGATTATCCTGAGTTTGGCTCTGGTATTTATACTATCCAATATAGGTATTTAAAAGTACGAAGAAAAAATAATGCATGTTGCACCTTTTGTACTTATGCTTATGGTAGCATCCTGATGTCAAAAGGAGCATCCAAATCATGATTTTTTCTACTGCAGTTCAATTGAATAATATTTCTCTAAACATGCGCTATAAATGTAACTCTACATGCCGTCATTTTTTTCTTGGAAACATGGTTCCATTAGTTATAATATATCATCAAGTTTTTGTTTCACATTTATTGGTGGACCGGACACCAGTTTCCATTACCGACCAGGTAAAAAAAAGTCTCAGCTCATAAGTGGAAATGATTATTATTATTGACTTGAAAAACTCATACAATCTGAGTGATCAGAATATTATAACAGAAAATATTAACTTGACAAAATTATAATCATTATATTATTCAGCAGCTTGGTGCACTGGAAGGATCTCTAATTTTGAATTTGTTGCTTTATCCGAATTTCGAACTCTGAAATGGTCTCACAAATAAACCTTTTGGCCATAGCTTTGGGTCCAGTATGCATTGCCATTTTTAACATATTGCCAATCTTTAAAATATGTTATTCTGATGTATGTACATTGTAAAGTAAAAATGCTATTGATTTTATAGGTTCGTCATGTCATGAGATTTTCTTTCATCTGCAAAAATCCGTTTCTCAAAGAGATATATGTGAATAACTCTTTGACCTAGGTCATCTCAGGGTCGCACCCAAAAATCAACGGGGTTTCTTGTTTAAAAATTTGTCTTATGCGTTTGAGGCATTATTATTAAGTAGCGTAAGCTGCTTTATAAAATTAAAACCTTTTGGCCATAGCTTTGGGTCCAGTATGCATTGCCATTTTTAACATATTGCCAATCTTTAAAATATGTTAATTCTGATGTTTGTACATTGTAAAGTAAAAATGATATTAATTTTATAGGTTCGTCATGTCATGAGATTTTTTTCTTTCATCTGCAAAAATTCGTTTCTCAAAGAGATATATGTGAATAACTCTTTTGTTATACCTTTGACCTAGGTCATCTCAGGGTCGCGCCCAAAAATCAACGGGGTTTCTTGTTTAAAAATTTGTCTTAGACGTTTGAGGCATTATTATTAAGTAGCGTAAGCTGCTTTATAAAATTATAAATTCTGTCTGTTTGTGCTATAAGTATAGCTTATAACTTATATAGCGCAAACTAACAGATAAAGTTATCCGGTTGTCTTGAAATTTGGTATGCAGGTTTCTTTGGTAATATGGAACTCCCTTTTCGAATTTCAAAAATTTTCAAAATTACTACTACTTCGGTGCTCCGGTTTATTATTATATCAAATTGAAAGGAAAGGAATTACGATTGATTCAGAAGGATCTCATATATATGATCTCAGATTAAGATAAATGTTGAGTATGGAGTACAATACCTTAACTGAATCCTGAATAGTCACGGTGTTGTAAATCACAACTTGTAATTGGTATTTGTAAATATTGAATAATGCCGCAGAGTTTTTTTTAGAAAACGTTGCAAAATTAAATTAAAAATCTTTATGAAAGTACATTGCAATTACAAAACTAAATATTATTGTTTAAAACCTTTCATTATGTGACCTAATTTAGGTCCATTTACTCATGTTGTATTACCACAAAACCTTCATGTTTATATTCGTTAGACTGCCCATTGCAGTTGGTAATATGTCGGCGTCCATTTTCCCTTCCAATATGAATAAGTTTGTTCCCTTGTTGGCAGATATCCCATTGTCACAATTCTACCTTCCTTATAATTTTTCTCTCCTTAGTCTACTGTCTCCAAGTAAAATTGTTTCCCCTCATAGAGTAATGCGCTTACTACAAGTGTGTCATCAATCGTCATTCCACTGTCAGTCAACTAATGCTAATCCAGCGGCGCAAGCTGCAATGGAAGAACCGCCATCCTCCATAACAGTTAAGAATATTTCAAGTGGACATTTGGGAAACTTTTCCAAAATCCCGACAACATCCATGCTTGATTTAAAGAACGTCCTTCTCTGACATGTTTACTCCAACAAGTTGAATATCCATCGATAGTATTCCAATTGAACTGAAATCTATTTTTTAAGCAAAATTCTTTGTATCATACACAACAAAGACGTAGTGGTGCCCATTTCTATTACCCCTTGGCACAATCCTTACTAACTAAACTAACAGTAGTAACAGCCACAGCTATCCTAATTATTTTAAAAGATATTTTTACTTTTCAACAAAAATACTTATGACAAAATAAATCAAAACAACGCACACGCTTGCATCATTTGGGGCGAGAAAACTCTTTAAAGCATCGATCAATGGTATGTCTTTTACCTATGTATCGTTGTTGTTGATCGCTGTCTTTAAAGTAGCTAGTTAATATTACATAATAATCCAGACAATGATTAGCATGTGGGTGGAGTATTATATGCCAATTAGAAACACGACATTATTTAACAGCAATGTTTTGTGGTTAGCGATTTTGATAATGATTTCATTTATTTAATTTTTCGTGATTTTAAAATTTGGTAAATTCGATTTCATAGCCAATTAATGCGATTATATCAGGTAATAAGTGGAGGAACTTTAATTTTAACCGTAGTAATATCCATAAACAAATTGTGGAGCAGGATTGGCAATTGGGCTGGCGGCTGGGTCTGGAATAGGAGCAGCAATTGGGGAGGCAGTAGCAACAGCAATTACCATTGCGACAAGGAGCAAAACAGCGAACTATAATGAAATCAAATTATGAAATTATTAATAATTATTATATTATTTAAGTTTTCCAGTAAATGTAGTGTTTCTACTGAAATTTTAAGTTATTAAGCTTACCAATCGAGACATGTTGGTTTTTTGGGTGGTTTGTGAAAATTCACGAAGATTTCAAGAGATGATGTGTTGGTTTGAAATGATAGCAAACTAATAATTTTTCAAATCGTCCCTCCTGTATTTATACCAGTTGACTGCAGTCGATCGCCTCGTTGTAAAGCCTAAATTTTTATTTCTAAGTAAAAATGCGCATCACAATATTTTTGTTTGTGAGGTAAAGTATTTATGTACTTCTGTTAATTTTTTTCCACCAACACATTCCGTCATAAAAATGTCACTGCATAACTTTGTATTAAGCAGAGATGCAATGTTAAAGAAATAAAAATTAAATTTAACACCCTACAGCAGTATGTTGTATGGAACACATTAGTGTATCATTCCGCTACCAAAACTCTTTGTAAAATTGGAAAAAATTGTAAAATGGGTTGCATTCATCTTTAACCCTGGTCCTCAAAATTGTGTCACAAAATAAATGAATGAAAAGATACGAATTCAACGAACAGGGGAACATAATAACCAAGGTTAAGAGTGTGTATTATTTTGGAAAAAATATCCCTTTTCATGGCATGGTGGCAAAATTCAATTTTAACTATTTTGAATGTGCCAAGCTTTGTGACACAAGGAAACTATCGCATTTATTCAGTTTGTCGCACTCTAGCCTTTATAATGTTTTTCATTCAGGTTCAGGATATTGGAAAGACGAGCAAGGTCAATTTTGTTTGTGAACGAAAATCTGGAGTGATGATGGGAAGAACGAGAAATATCTAGCTCGCCAACAATTTCAAGCCCCAGATTGTTATTTTATTAAGGTAGATTGTATATTTAAATGAACAAAAAACAATCTGAAAAAAATAATGAAACTGATGGCATCGTGAGCAATGACATTTGATGGCGCATATATGTGTAGTAGCAAAAAAAAGTAATAGAACAGGTACATGTTTTTTGCGGTTTCATTTTTTGCCTGGAAACAAAAACTTGGGATACTGCATATTATGTTCTTTATTAAGAAAAAAGTGCTTACAGCAACGAGGCGATGGACTGGTATAAATACTGGAGCAAAGATTCTGAAAATTATCAGTTTACCATCATTCCAAACCAACACATCACCTCTTCAAATCTTGGTGAATTTTCACAAAACCAAAAACCAAAATGTCTCGATTGGTAAGTTTAACAACTTAATATTCGACTAAAATTATACTACAGTTTATAACAAACTGGAGTAAAAATGTTAACAATTTTATAATTTGAATTTGCAGTTCGCTGTTCTCCTCCTCGTGGCCATGGTTGTCGCCGTTGCTGTGGCTGGACCTTCTCCACTCCCATATCCTCGTGCTCTTCCAGTCGCTTCTCCAGCTGCTGACCCACAATATTACTACGGAGGAGGA
>JAITYZ010002766.1:0-11889 GCA_027744595.1 Paronellides praefectus
TCTTGAATCGCGTTTTGTAATAATTTTTATTGCTACATCAAAACTATGACATACTTGATGAAATTGATACAAGTTTGACCACAAAATCATAAAAAAAACTGTTTACACATTAAAATTTTGTGATTCGTGTTCTTCTTCCCATTATGTTTTTATAACTTTATATACTCATACCTGTTTAATAAAACAAGATATCCAGAATCATTGAGGATTATTTCTATGATAGACATCAGTATACAATTAACTTCTCGTAGATCATTTTCATTTGTTTAACTTTACAAGAAATACTAACAAGCATGTTTCATGATGATATTGATATTAAATGATTTACTCTCTTCTTGATGGCAAATCGCCACAGCCACTGCTTTTTTTGCTGAACCTTTGAGAGCATTTGTGAAGTTTCACCTTTCATCCTGTCATTTTGAAAACTAGCTGATCAAGTTTAATTTCAGTGGATGGTTTATTGTTCAAGCTTGAAAGGACCATGATCATCAGATGAATAAGATGATACTTTTGTAACTACTGACAAGAAAAACATGATAGGTATAACAAAATACATATATTTTTATACACTTGATTTTTTTTGGATAGGCGAAACCCTAAAAAATTATAACAAAAATGGAACAGAATGACTAACAAACATGAACCATGCATGTTGTAATAAAACACGGAATGACCTTTGCTGACAAACTGATTGATGTTTACACCAGAGCAGAAGGAATAAATTAACATAAAGAGAATATTAAATGTAAATAAATAAAACATATTTGCAAAAGGCTCACACTCATTTTCATATCATGTCATGAAAAAATTGCAATTCTCGTGTTTTTCACAGCCATATATGAGGTACATTGGATGATATATAGTGAAGATGCTATAAAAATGATCTTATTTTTAAGTGTCAGTGTCAAAATGTGAAACGCTCTTGTCAATGCCAAAACTATTTTTTTAAATAAAAAATCCAGTATAAATGTGTGATTCGTTTTTTTCACAGTGTCCAATAAAAGCAAGCCATAAAAACTTACCCAATTCCTTGCATAGCTGAACAACTGCGTTGAAAGTTTTAATAGAAAAGTCCACTTTACAATCCAGCACCCTTCGATCTGGTAACTCTACCCGAAGCAACTGAAATAAAAAAAAAAAAAACATTTATTAAAAAAATGTCCGTCATTCATCACATCACATTCCGCGCACATTTTTATGATTGCCATAATCAATCATAATCTCTGCCATTAATAGTTATCATCACCATCAACAACAATCACACACTTAGCGGATATTCCTGTTTACAAAAGAAAAAAGAAAAAAATACATATTTAAATCAGTTGAAAAAAAGAAGAAGAAAAAGTAAATTTTGAAACATTGTCCTTGCCCTACAACATGCAACAACAGAAACACAGAGAAAACACACCCTCACACCCTTCCTTCCTAGTTTACTGCGTAAATACACAAGAGAACACATGTGCTTGTCATCATCATCTCATCAATCAAGAAATCACGATTTCCTATTCACCCCAAAAGAAGTTCCTAATTTAGTTCAGACCCATGCATTGCATTACTAATCAACAAAAGACACTTTGCATTTTTAACAACGTCATCACGTGCCATGAAAAAAATATATATTATTCTCATTTTCGGATTGACTTTGTTAGATTGGCTGGTTAAAAGGCAAGTGACGTTGTTTGATGGTGATGATGATGAGGGAAAAAAATCTTTCTTTTTTTCAGGGGAGGTCTGTAGGCATTTTTAGGTTGACACATACGAGCAACGATGACATTGCTGTGGTGATGTTGTGTGGGTGGCATTGATTGCTTACTTATAAATCACTGCCAAACCAAAAAAAAACCAATATATGCAACTGAAAGAGAGAGAAAGAAGTCTGCTTGGGAGGGATACAAGATGATGCTTCTTTTCTGATAACAAACCAATAACGCAAATGAAGACTAGTAAATTTAGAGGTATTTTCAGAGACTCCAACAAACACTCACATTTAGACAGTTACATTGCGTTCCAATTTAATTGGAAGGAAGACCGTTTTTTTCCTTCGTCATTCGTGTAGGATTGCCACATAATATTTTGTTATTAATATTTGGTGAGTGATTGAATGAATGAACGGAAAAGATTGACGATGATGATGACGAGTGCGAGCTGATCAGGCATGCACACGCAGAGAGGGGATTTTTGATTGAGGACTTGTCTAATCTTCATTTCATCTCCCTGCTTATTAGATCGTACGACGTGATTGTGAATATTGTGATTATTATTATTATTGTACAAAAATTGATGATAATGTTGTTTACATCTTCTTCCTTCCTCTATACCTAAATATTTGATTCCGATTAGAAAACCGGCAGAAACCCATGAGGCATATATGCATCACGACGATGATGATGATGAGGAAACTTAATGGATTGCATTTATCACATGTCAAAAAGACAAATCTACTTTATCTTCACAGACCGGTAGCTATCATTTGAGAAATGCACTCATCTCTTCATCTCCCATTGCTGTACCAAAAGTCATGGAAGAAATTGCTATGTATTTCATAATTTTTCACATATATATTTCTCTGCATAGTGATATTCTGACATTTATCTTTATAGAGATATATCACTACTACATATGCATATGTGCATGCTAATAATTTATGAGCAATTTAAACGAAAAATTATGATGGCTTTTCAATTTCTAGAAAATTACTTTCCTTCCACGGCAATGCGCTTGAAACGGAAAAGGAAATGAGGACCATAACCATTTGTAAAAAAATTAATAATATTCAATCCAGTGTGGAATTTTGATGTATATAATTTTGCATTTTGAATCATCATCGCATAATCATTCTACATTTTCAATGTCATGATCATGCATGTGTAGTTGGGATACTTGATATTTTGGCAGAAGAGATAAGATTGCAATTGTATGTGGAATATGTGGAATTATATGTGCATGGACGAAAGTTGATACAATATCTAAAATGTCAATCATCTTTATTATGATGGCTATCCGCCTCATTGCACATATTTCCCCTAAGCATCATGTTTTCCCATTCTGGTCATATCTCATATCTATCCTTCTGATTTGTTGAAATGTGCGCAGTAAAAACCAGTAAACTGCGAAAAAAAATCCTAAATCTACCTTAACTGCTTTAGCAAGAAAATAACATCTCGCAGACATTTCAGCTGAATTTGTAAATTCTTTTCATATTTCCATTTTCCATTTTAAATGACCAGTAATGATGACCCTTCTTCTCGTTAAAATATATATGACATGTTTCATTTCATATTATCTCACGTAAACTGTAAACTCAAACATGCGTACACTCATCTCGTCATGATCATTTTGACTACCATCATCATCATCCCCATCCACAGAAGAAAAAGAGGAATTTGACGATTATGTTTTGCATTTATCACGTTATTAGGCGGAATGCGTGTAGGTATGCCAACGTCTTTCTGTGTGTGGGCGCTGCAGTTCATAAAAAAATCCCTGACTTCATTTCGTCCATAAAGCATATTACATACAAAATGTGATTTCCATCTCTCTAAACTTGAGAGAATGCATGAATGCCGGATGACGATGGGATGATGATGTGATGTCTGCAAATGTGGGCAGTTGACCTAGCATAATGAGACAAAATAATGCCACACGTGGGATCCCAAATGATGGCACCTGTAAAATTTATTGTACATACGCAAGTCACATATATACTTGTATTTTTACATGACAAAAAATTATTTTAACAAAACGTAAACCATTTTTTTATTTTGAAAAAATATATGCGAGGGGATAAAATTTTCAAAATCTGTTCATTGTTAAACATGACTTGTGTCTGTGACATAATTACTATGAATGCACGACTGCATGTTTTTTTGTGAATACGACCGGTGTCTTATTTTGCTATAGGTCACATCGAAGAAGACCCCCGCAAATGAGACAAAATAATGCCACACGTGGGATCCCAAATGATGGCACCTGTAAAATTTATTGTACATACGCAAGTCACATATATGCTTGCATTTTTACATGACAAAAAATTATTTTAACAAAACGTCAACCATTTTTTTTCTTTTGAAAAAATATATGCAATAGGATAAATTTTCAAAATCTGTTCATTGTCAAACATGACTTTTGTGTGTGTGACATAATTACTATGAATGCACGACTGCATGTTTTTTTGTGAATACGACCGGTGTCTTATTTTGCTATAGGTCACATCGAAGAAGACCCCCGCAATAGTGCCTAATATGAGCCCTTAATTGGGTAATTTGATAGCAATACGAATAGTAGTGGCTCTTCATTTCTCTCTTTGGAAAGTGCGTTGGAGCAGCAGCGGCTTGACTGACACGCCTTAAATTCTTCTCAGATCACTTTTCTCAATTTATGCTAATCAGTCCCATTCACAGAAAAAAAGAAGCTTCACGAACTTCAAGTTGCCTATTATGTGTACCTTTAATCCCTTATCAAAAGCTCATTTTCCGTTTTTCTACCACACACGTACACATAAATCTTGTATGTTCCAATCTAAAATAGACATAATTCTTTTTTTCTATACACATTAGAGCAACAACAAGAGACCAATCATGCGCGGTTTTCAATGGACAAAAAATCTGGTAGCAAAAAAAATATTTACAGGTACAACAAAAGAAAGAGAAAAAAGTAGTAGTCATGCACTTTTGTATAGCTGGTTGTTGGTCTCTTTTTAAGATTGTAGACGATTTACATAAAATGTACCGCGTCATGTCATGCTCTTTTTGTAGCACCACCACGCAACTCAAAATCCTTTTTTATTATTAACAATACAGACAGATATGTGAGAGGAAGATGAAGACACGGAGGACAAGTCGACTTACCAGACAAAAACCAGACACTACTGAACTGGTAAACAATGAAAGGATGAAATTGGTTGAAGATGAGAAGAAGCATTTATCATTTAGCGATGGCCAACAACACTCATGACACTACAAGGAGAGAGGAGAAAGGTGCGTGGGCGACTCGACTGGTGTGTGTTGTACTTATAAAATGTACAACAATTGACAACAATGCAGTGTACATCATCAGTGCAACATGTATAACAATTCTTCATGCTTTTTTATAAACTCTCTACACTACGTACTTGATTTACCAATCTTTATCTTTCCATATTTTCAGTTTCATTGTTGTACTTTGTGCTGTACTGTGAGCCAATATTACAATCTTTGGAGTTGTACTTGTTGAGTATTACAATAATAAAGGTGACGATGATGATGATGGAATTCTTTAAATGAGGGTGGACGTGTGTGAAGCCCTTCTGATAACATTTATATTTATACAGGCACATATGTACTCCTTCACAATCACAATGCAGATGCATGCATATATGTATGTACCTATGTACTATCAAAGATCATTCTTTTTTTATACTTGGTGTTTAAAAAGGAAGAAAGGATTTATCTTTTTACAAACCTCCCACGACACAAATGAGAAGAGATATGTAGCTGGGCAGCAGAATAAGACCAAAAGCTGAATAATACATTTTTACCGAATATTCTTGTGCAACAGATAACAATAGCAACATTATGCAAAATGCATGTTGATGTGTAGTTGCATAGTTAATTTTTTTACAACAATACTGTATGCCAGAAAAGACGGCAACAAATCTTGCCATCTTTTGAAATAATAACCATGTTAAAATGGTCAATGCTGATTTCTCAAAGATAATACACTTTTCACAATCGCAGCAGAAGAACAAGTGTTTTGAGACTAAAAGTTTGCTGTGCTGAAAATAAAATCATTATGTTGTTATTATTTATCCATTTTCGTATCACGCTAGATTATATCCACTGACTTGACTGGATACTGCAGGTCATTTCATTTTTTTTCATTTCAAACGCTATAAAATGAAGATAGTGGACCATGTTTTTAATGCACTTGCAGTTGAGATTTTCCTTTCCTTCATGTAAAAAGGTAATTTATGATTGTGCCGAAACGTACATTTGTAATCATTAACTGCCATGTTAATGTTCCATTACTTCGCCGAGTCATCTCACCAACACCACAAAAATGTAGCATGTAAAACGATTACCAATGAACGCGTTTTTTTCTGTCGCTATGTGTGCTTGTGCATTAAAATATCCCAGTCCAGTGTTTTATTCCACACCTCCTCCACCCATTTTTTTAATGCTATGAGTAACAACATTATCATACTGCATTGTCCAAAAAGATTAAAACAAAGAGCAACTTTTCACGCTGTTGAAAAAGCAAACTTTTTTTATTAGAACATTGTATTAAAATGTAGGCGCTACACTCTCAATAAAATAGTGTGTTTTATTAGCGCAGTAATTTAAGCATTGCTCACATAAAAAAAGTGTTTTTACAAATTAGGCGTTTCACCACCATCAAAATTATCATGAAGCATCAGTAGAATTGATAATGAAAATGATAAAAGTGCAATTAAATTTGAATTTTATTAGTTGCTGGACATGGACAATAGGAAAGAAATTTAGGGATTTTGTGAGGTTACTTGTGGCACGAACAAGGAAAAAAGATGACTTTATGGTGATGTCTGCAAGGCAATTTTATTGTCTGGTTTTTCCGTTTTTGATGAATTATTATATCAACACTTTGCATATTAATGAGTAAGATTGAGAAGAGGAGAGAGGAAAATTGAATTTTTAATTCACAACAACAACGGCACACGTTACAAGAAAATTTTATGAGTTTGTTGTAAAGTATATATTTTTTTTTTGCCTGTTTCATGATGCCATCAATGTCAGAATTTTAGAGAGGAAGTCCTTTTTTGCTTTTGCGAACCAAGTTGATAAACTAAACAAAAAATGACGTTTCCTCATCATTAAAACCGAAAAAGCAATTCAGTTGGTATGAAGTGCTTCTGACTCTCTGACTGCGCATAAAAAACTCCCGGGATTTATGATGTATTATTTTAAGCATTTTCATTCTTCCCGGTACCGATCCTATACCAAAAATACAACACACACACATCATTTTTCCAACCATGTGTGTTTTGAGTGTGTGTTTGCATTCCAAATTCCAAAGCAAAAAAAATTGAAAATGATTATGTAACGGGCAAAGAACGCATAAATATTTTGACCCCATGAAATTGAAGACGGCAAGAACAAGTAAAATGAGAGAGAGCTTCTTCATTTTTACCTTTTTGAATGGACTATGATAATAATGTTACGCACATTCCTTTACATCATCTCGGTGGAGTAGTAAGAGAGAGAGAGAGAGCCTGTCTGTCTGTTTTAACACCAAACGCCACCACCACACATAGAACAAAAATGGAAATATGTTCATACCATCCCATCCCGCCCAGCAGACATCTTAGAAAAGCAGTAGAGATTATATTATGATAACATATACATAAGTATTGTTATGTTACGGGAAGCCCGTGCCGTGGAACATGAAGACAAGACAGTTTAATATTTTATTATAGTATTTTTCTGCATTTACTTTTGTAACAAAATTCCAATCTGCTTTATATTTATGCGTAAAAAAAAAGTGATGTGTCTGTGTGTAGTGAAAAAAACACTACTCCTCCCTCTTTCAGTCTTTCAACTTGCATTTTTATATTTTCTAAATTCAATTTTCGTACACAAGAGTTTAAGTGAATAAAAATATGGGAGTACGCACATGTTGCGTGCACAGTGCACACAGTTTTGGCTTTTTTAAGTTCCTTCATCATTGCATATTATTCGCAGTTTGTCTCATTAAATGCTCCAGCACGCTGATTTCATTAACAAATTAAATCTTGTCCTCTCTGCTAAAAACGTTTTCCGACACCATTTTCAACATTCGAGTTATATTATGCTACATGCTGAATAACTTAACGTTGAACGTTAATACTATTTCAACGTTAAAAATTGCTCATATAATGAATGTTGGTACCGATTAAAAAATTACTCTCATAGCGCTTTTGAACATTTTCTGACAAAGGGAGGTGCATTTTTAAACCAGTGATAGTAAAACCATTTTGTGTGTGCAGAGCAGAATGAATGGAAATACGTATATATACCAAAAACATATGACACATTCTTAGCGAAATCGATACTTTGAAGTTTTCATTAAGAATATCGCTGCAGCAAGGATACAAGAGTACAAATATTCGTTTTTACAGTTTCATTGATATGGTATGTACCTAGATTTCAATTCTCTCTCCAAATTAGATTCTGACTCTCTGCTGTTTATTTATAACTTGGTTTCTCCGAGCGCCAAGTAGCCACTGCCACTACAACGAATTGTACATTAGATTGTTATAGTACATTTATAAAATCTTGACTGCTTTCCTCATCAAGTAAAACGGAAGCTACTTAAAACACGAGTTTGTTAGCCTGTTAAAGTAACACTTCACTTTTGTCTATCGAATTCATTACAGAAGAAGAGTAAAAGTCAATGGTTGTCTCATAACTCTTTGTTTTTAGTGTAATAATAATATGTATAATATAAGGTATTGGAACAAAATGCACAACGGCTGCATTTTAAAATTTAAAAGCATCATACACTTTCAAAATCATAATTTATCGCTGTTTTTAACTAAATTACAATGATACACAAAATATTTCTCTCCTTCTGTCACACTAAACCAGTCCAAGAGACTAGACCAGATGCATTATATTTTATCCCATTACCATTCATTTCTGTAATAAAAAATGAATCATTCAACTAGATTGGCATTACATGCACTTCTTCTCTTGAATGGTGTACCTGATGCGATGTAACTTCACTACTTCTGTTCAAAGCCATTCTTTTCCTCCATCCGATCCATTCATCATCATACAAAGCAAATAAAGATAGTTGGTTAAAGAATGTGCTTGAAATGTGATACTCCAATGTATTAATATGTGGAGGTAGTAGAACCTGTACTCATACATACATGTGTGTGGATATGTCTTGGTCAGAAAAATAAATAAATTTTGTACTTTGACACTCATGCATGTTTCAAATTGACAAGGGATTATACATAATGTACTGAGCTCCTCCGAACCATGTAATAATTACGATGGATATGTACGCAGTGAATAAATAAAGAGATGAACATACATTTACATTACGTTTTGTATGAAGGAAAAAATGAGACATCATAAAATAAACTCTATACAAGCTCAGCTCTGTCACATTCCATACAAGTCATTTTGAAATGGCGTGCTCGAACAAGATCAGGGATCAGGAGAACTGTTCGACAAATCATGGCACATGCTAAAATGAAAATATCAAAAATACTTTTGTACCTACCAACACGCTTACCAGACAAACACCACACAACAATACAACAAAAGTTACCTTTATGAATGTTCCAAGAAGCTAATATAAAGCTAGTAATTGGGTACAACTTAATAGCTAACTTCACTTCAGGGAACTTCATCGATTAGATGTTTCCGACTTCTGTCCGACAATTAAGTATAAATACTGTACTCTAAATGCCCAATTTAGTCTGATTCTCTTTTCCCCCCAGAGTTCAAAGCATTTGCAAAAATGTACTTGGCACTAGACGTAATTAGGCAGCGACGAAGACGGCATTATTTTAACATCTAATCCTAAATACCTAGGCATAAACGTATGAGTATAATTGTCAAAATATGACAGAAACATCACGAGTAAACATTACGTCATCAAAACAAAACCCGGGAGTCAACTTTCCAGTTTTTTCCACAAATAATTCGTTACCTATAATTCGTACAAAATTTTTCTTCGCAACATATATCCGCATAAACTAAATTGAGAAACGGGAGATTGTCATGTTTCCGAGAGCAGGTCAGAGATGTACATAAATATATAACATGGTTCCTCGATTATAGATTAATGAGGAGTTTCCAGGTTCCCAAGTACGCAAGGTGTCCTTTATGGATTTAATGTTATAAATATTAAGTTCCAGCTCAGCTGCATAATTGATGAAAACTTCAGAATATCGGCAACCCTGCTGAAATTTTACAAGCAAGCCTTTTGTTTACGATGTACGATTTATGATACTTACGGAAAAAGATTAACTTGGATATGCTACTATAGTCCCGTTTTGAGGTTGACCATGTTTACAACGCCAATATACTAACTTTCATGTGATTCTCTCATGATCAGTGAAAATAAGCTGTTATTGGTCACAATGATGAGCTATGATCTACAGCACAGCCTAAACTAGATTTATTACTAAATTAGCTACAGTCACGATAATAAGTAGTGACAAGTGAATGGTCACTTGGAGCATCACCTGCTCAGCAAAATGTGGGAATCATTATTAAAAGTCCAGAAATTTATCCAGAAAATTCGCCCCCTCCGAATACAATACGCCGAGGAGAAAGGAGGCTTCTACGAATATCGTTCAAAAAAACGGAAACTAGTTTCCCTTTTGATTGATTCAAACGTAGTCATAATTTGGATATCATCTATAATTTCCCTCAAGACAATGTTGACAAACAGCTCTGCCACTTCAGAATTGACTGTTCAGCAGTCCGTGCTACGGATGGTTCTTCAAATACTTTTTGTTGGCCTATTTTCTTTATTTCTTGCTTCCGTGTGGACATTTCAATTTCGAGGATCAATCACAGTTTGGATGATGACACAAGCGAAAGGATTTTATGAGAAAAGAGACCAAACAAAGAAGGACTCAAAAGGGACAGCATTAGGAAAAGAATTGTCATTTTTTGACTTTCTCCTTTATGGCATGGTTGCAATTTGTGTTGTCGGAGCTTCAACTATAACTTTCACTCCCATTGTAAGCAGTCACACACCAGCACACCTAATACTTCACACAATCATACCTCAGGACATATTGGATCACTGGAAGAAAGGCCCATTGTTGGTTACCATCATTTGTTGCACGCATCTGGGAATATTTGGTTTTCTTGGTCTTATTCCAGTACTTCAAGTATTTTTATGCATGTGCGGCGTACTCTATGAATCTCAATTTATGCTTAAAACTGGCTACAATTTTAAGCAAATGGGGTTTCTTCGCCGTTCCAACTTTTTCCAGAAAAAGCTGGTTTACATGCAAAGCTTAATGTTCATCCAGTCTTACAATCACTTTGGCTATGTCTACTTTCCCCTTGTGATAACCACCGGGTTTGTGGTAAATGTTGTAACATCTCTCATCTGCATTCAATTTTATGCACATTTACATCCTTTTCTGATCGCGTGCTTTGCGGGATTCGATATTATTTGTGCGGGACTCACCGTGGGTATTCATAGCTTCGCCATGATTAGCTCCGAGGAGTCCGACAAGATTTCATCGGTATTGGAGTGTGAGGCTTTTTGCAAAACAACAGAAAAAAGACCGTCAAGCTTGTATTCCAATTACCATAGAAATTGGTCCGTTTTTTGTGCTCAAGAGGACGACTTTATTGAATACCACTTCGGAAATTGTGAAAGCAACCGTTTCTTTATTAATTATGGATTAGAGAAAAAGTGTGAAAATTTAACCACACAAACAATAGATATGTATTTACTCTATAGTAGTAAAATTGAGTTCCATTACACAAACTCGAGTGCCCCAGTACATTACATTCAAAGTTATAAAGTAATAATGATGAAACGCATTAAAATTCAATGGGAAAACACAGTATGAGTAATATACCTACCTATGCACAAAAGGTAGTTTATTGGATTAGATGAAGTCAGATTGCGATGGAAAGTATAGCAAAGTATAAAATGATATTAAATTGTTTAAAAGTACAAAGCTTTTTACAAGGCTTGACCTTGTCTACCGTACAGTTAAATGTCTGATGCGGCTTGTGCAGAATCTTAGGGGAAAATTTCGTTTATTGGTTTTCCTAGATTTCATGTCGGTGATCAGGTCAATTTAAATGGGCTAGCTATTTGAAATAATTAACGTTTTAAATGCTTTAATTACAATACTGCAAGAATAAGGCATTTATTTTTGAAAGAAGCAATTTAACTTAACTTGAA
>JAITYZ010002767.1:0-11700 GCA_027744595.1 Paronellides praefectus
GTAAATGCCAATGTCTAATCCCTGCTCTTTTTGTATGAATATTTGAATAATCTCACTTGTCTTAATTATAATTACTTTACCACTTACTTTTGTTGCTTTTAACATATAAAATTATCATTACATCCCAGCGTTGAATTTTTAGGATTTTTTAAACATTAACTAGCATTTAACATTATTATTAAAAACTTGAATAATTGATTTCGTATAATAGATAATTGTTCTTTTATGACTACTACTGGTTGGGGGAATAAAGTCCCTCTACTTATATTACACGCCTTACCAGAAAAATTATGCTGATGATGATGACGATGCTTTGTTCATTAAAGACGAAAGAAAACAATGAGGGAAATCAACCAAGTGGAAAAGAGAGGCAAAGCAAAATTACTACTTGTCTTCATTTTCTCCTCCTAAAATACATATGAACAGGAGAAAGAAAGGGAAAGGAAAATAATGTGGAACTTACGTATCGAGGTTTCTTGAATTTCTAATATTTGTAAAATGATTTCCTTCTCTTGAGGCTCATTCGTTCGGCTCTGAATGTCTTTGAGAATTAGTGGAACTTTCATAATGTGCTGAACTGGTGAGACGAGAAGATCCGTCAGTTGAAGTTTCTTACAGCGAGGATCCTTCATGCACAGCTGCAAAATTTTATCAGACAACAAAATATAATAAACAAACTTAAACACATATCATCATCATCCTACAAAAAAAAAGAGTTTAGTCAGTTTGTGTGTTGGTCCCACACACTTTTTTAAAGCTTAATTTCTCAAAGATAAAGTTTTTTTTCTCGGTCTCCTTGCAAGCGAAAAAAAATCTTTGTATTTGACATGTTGTTGATTCTGACATGTTATATCTCAGATAAAACATATTATAACAACACAACACAAAAAATACGCATTGAACTTATAAAAAAAGATTCGGAGAAAGTATAAATATCCTATTAATACTCCAACACAATTTTCACACTTTTTTCCATTTTATTTATTTAGACATACGTCTTGTTGCCTGTCGTCACCCGACACTTTCACCCACCACATCACTCACTTTCCTTCCATCATTGGCGCGACACTATCCCTATATACTGGAAAATATGTCATTTTACTCCTCCCAACTCTCTTTTTATGTCTCGTTATAAAACTTTTAAAAGATAGGTATATATTACCAGAAATCATTTATTTTCTGGAAATCTTTACTACAAATCACAAGGATACCAAGTTTAACAACAACAAGAAAAAATATGGCTTGTGCCTAGAAAATCCACTGTATATTTAACTTGTTATCATATCCCATGTTTTATTTTTTGTGGTCGTGTTTTATCCTTGTATCCCATTTATGATTTAAGTAATATGGCATGATATATTCATTGAATTGCCTTGTTATTTGGCCTATATGGCCGTTACTAAAATGAATAAGATAGCGAAAGCATAAAAAATATGACAATGTAACTGTAAGTATAAATGATCTTGAGATGGTAATATAAGGATGCGGATATGATGTTGAATGTGATTGTGACTGGGACAATTATCAAGGAATTTTAGCAGCAGTAAAAGGATTCGTAACTTTAGAATTTTTTTTCTTTCATGGTGTGTATTTCCCCTTTATTCTTTGCTCAATGTGTAAAACGAACGTTTAAGCTACTCTTTTCTTTTTCTCAAAATAAAAGGAGAAGAGAAATAGAAGAGTATTCTCCATTGTTGCTAGCCTTGTAGTAAAAAGTAATTCCGCAGAAGGAGGGCCATGATAAAGATAAAAGCGATTATTACAAGAGGAGTCATAGTCATTTGTATAATAGATACATATACTATGTAAAAGTGTCATATATATACATATACCTAAATACTCTATACACCACAAAACTTTGAATTGTAGGGTGGGCTGTAAATTCATCCATTTAATAAACTTGAGTGGGTAGGATTTTTTTTAACTTTTACGGAACAATAGATATTGGGAAGGGAAGCTTGTAAGATATGATGGGCTTGTATTAAATGTTTTACGTGCAACATATATATATTGTCGCAAGTTCCCACTCCTTATCTTTCTTTTCGCCTTTTGTCCTTTTTATGACTGAGTCAGTACAGAAGAATGGAGAAGATGGAGGAGACTGCTGGTGAAAACGTGTGTATCATATGTCCCCAAGGCATTTGTCAACTTCACTTTCCCAGCCACTTCAGTATAAGGAGCTTACAGCTCTTGACAGCTTTACCACTCATCATTGTCACGATCATGCTTGCTTCCTTGGAGGAAGAAAACGCAACAAATATAATCGCCGCGGTTGTCAGTGGTGATCTGCTGCTGGTAGTAATAAGTGAGCAGCGGCGGCGGGGGTTGTACATATATTACGTCACACAAGAGTAAAGGGAGGGGGATCTAGAGTCCCCATTTACCATTATGTTAAAAAAGGCATGACATGAGGAGAAAGGGGTTAAAACAAGCGGGGTTTTTTGTGACGTAATATGTGTACGTCCCCTTAAACGGAGAGTGTATGTGTTAATGCTTTTGTATAGCTTTTGTATTGTGTTTTTTAAAGAAAGGGGTAGAAGAATGTAAGGTTTTACCAGTGTTCCGTTACAATATCAAGTTAAATGAACTGATATTGTTGGAAACATGAGGCATTTTTTTGTGCCTAGAAAATTGTAATAAAAGTAGCAACATATATTATATCTTTTCACTCAACTTGATAACATACATACCAATTGCAATTTTGGAGAGAACGCAAGATTATATTTCATGCAAACTTCAAATTATAAAAAAATGTGCACGCTAAAGTTGACACTTGACATTCTGAAAATACGCATGGTACCGAAAAAGCTTACAAAAAATGTAGCTATATGGATACATATTACTTGGTGGGGTTGTGTATAATGTTTAAATTTAATTATTTGAAGAGTCGTCAAAGTATTTCATTTGAGTAGTCTGGTTTCCTTTTGAAATATTGTAGAGCGTAGGTACACATTAATACATGCATATTATTATGCGTTTGTGCAAGTTGACATTTTACTGCTCTGCTTTAGATTAACAAAAAATAAATTATCAATATAGGTTGGTATATGTATATAAAAACTAACATTAATATTTAGTTAACTACACGGCTAATTTATTATAATTATTTATGATAAGGTTTTTACTGGTTCAAACAATTTGGCTAGGACTTCAGTGGTTGACAAATCCCCAGCGGCATCCGTCAACTTGAGCAATAAGTGAATAAACTCTTTGCAGAAAGCGTACGTCACACCACACAGCTCATCCAAATTACCGAAAAGAAGCTCGGGTTCAGCATACATTGCAATTCCTTCCACCTGGATGCGCTTCAAAGGCTCCAGGAAGACCTTTGACATTTTCCATACGGAATAACAACAACGACAACAAACACAAAAAAAACATGAGTACCACTACCATTTTTAATACTACATCACATTCTACCACGATCATTACCAAAAACCTCACAATGACATGGACAATGAAAGCTAAACTTTTATGGTGTGCTCCATGTCATAATAATAATCATTATTGCTGCCATCATCAGAGAGAAAGAGAGAGATGTAAAAAATACTACAAAGCTATCTTTTACAGAGATGTCATATTTCTTTGTTCCGTCCACATCCGTTCACTTTTCACTTTTACGTAAGCAAAAACAGCATCAAGCGAAAAGAAATGGTTCCTTTCATCATTGGTCCAGTTATTTTACACAGGAAGAGATCGTCATCATCATCATCCTTTCATGATAAATACATTCTACTTTTTTTCCATCACCACCACCACCATTCACCCAGGCAGCCTAGTTGTCATCATATCAAGATGATGGACCTGGGCGATATTAAAGCTACGGAAGGAAAGGAGGAGCAATGTAGAAAAATGGGGGGGGGGAATATTTTCCATGAAAAAATTGAACACGACGGATGGTATTAAGGGCAGTACGTTAGGTTGAGCAAGATTTGTGTTGTTGTTGTTGTACATGATATTATGACAAGTAAGGATCAATAGGAATGGAACATGACTGGAATGGAATCTTATATCCTGTTGGCATATTAAAGTGTACCTAAAGCTTACAGCAGGCAGACCATCAGAGAAAAAAAGAGATCATTCAGAGAATCGTAGACTATACAAAGAGCATATAATGGATTCTCTCTGGATTCATCTAGATCTGTCTCTGAATGAGTGGAAATATGTTCCTGGAATAAATCCATTCCAGTTGGTTCAATACAATAAAAGATATGACAATAGTAATACGTAAGAATAAGTCAAGGAGAATGGAAGAAAAGGAAAAAGGAAAAAGAAGCTTTTTACTAAAATAATTGCTCAGGTGTTGTGTCGCAGTAATAATATTATATTGACTGCTTTAATGGACGTATTTCATTGTTAATATGACTATCTGTCAGTCATATAGTCACATGACTGATGTATATCACTGTGGGAAATGTATGAGGAATAATGGATTTTACGAGGAATCTATCAAGTTATTGAAGGATCCTTTTCTGGTTTTTACTGCCTTGTAGATTACGGGTATAAAAAATGGATTGGTGGTGTGTGACGATGAAAACATGTGACATGGTCTGTGCTACGTTGGTAGGCTTTGAAGGAATATTTTGTAAATGAGGAAAGGGGAAAAAAATTAAAATTGGTCTGTGGTGGACAGGCACTTTTGAGAAGATGCGGAAAAGGATCCATACATTAGCTGCACTTACATTCTTCAGCACCATGAGATGATCGTAGAGAAAGGAGCATTCGCTCTGGAACAAGTCCCACAAGGCTTCCTTCTGTCTCATCTTTTGACGCAAATCCGGATCGGATACTGATTCCTCAGGAGGGGGTGCCACTATCTGCTGTGGTGGTGCGGATAAAGTGTTGGCCCCGCTACTGTCTACTGTCGCACCTGCAGTTGACGCGGATCCTCCATCCTTGACTGCCCCTGAGGTTGGAAGGTCCTTTTCAATTTTCACTTTGCTCGCATTGGTCGGTTCACTCTCCTTGCCCTCCACCAGCTTTTCGCCCATGAGAAATCCTTGGTTTCCACGGAACAGGCCTGGTGTGATACGTCGTTCCAGACAACGATCACTCATGGTCCTCATCAGCCCCATGCGTTTCCTCACCAGTGGTTTGGGACTTTTTGCGGGGATGATTTTCTCAGGCTCAGCTTTTATGGTGGAGGACGCGGTGGCGGACACCGTGGTTGCGACGGCGGTTGTGGTGGTTACCGCCGTGGTGGCAGGGGACGATGGTGTGCTCATTAAAATGGGATGTCCGGTGACCAGAGTCGCTCCACTACCAATACTTATATTGTCATCGTCTCCTTCATGATGATCCTTGGGGGCCTTTGGAAGAGTATCAGTGGTCATGATGGGTTGATTGGATTGACTCCCTTCAGAACTACTGCCTGAAGTAACACTACACACAGATCCGGTCTTTTTTACCTTTTGATTCGCCACGTGATTCACAAAGTCCGGCCAGCACATGCCTTTGAAACGGGTAAGCTTCGGGTCGCTGTAATCACACTGTTGAATATGACTCATGATCTCTTCTATCGCTCCGGATGGTCCGCCCTTGGGCCTGCTTCCACGCTCGAACTGCAATTGAAACAACAAAGCCAAAACATCAATTCAAAGAAAACATACTCTACCCCACTTTTAATTACTCATCCATCTTACATCACAACTCTACTCTTTCATCCCAAACTGCTATTCACATTTTCACAAACACACACATTTGACTCAAGCAATTTCGAGAATATTATTAAAACCAGTAAGTTAGTGATCAATAGGCATTTTCCTCATAATAGTTACTTGCAATAACTTGCAATACAATCATGTTACTATTATTATCATTATTACAACTATGCGTACTTTTCCTACCCAAGTAGATCGGCGTACTAACTCGCTATGAAGACATGTTGATGTTTCTCATGCTTCGGGATATTTAATGATGACTATAATGAAAGGATAATGTGGGTTGATGTGACAATAAGCTCGAGATTCTCAAGCTAATAATATTTATGATGCACAAATTATTCCAAGTAGTATCTTCTTCCAATTAATTTCCTCTTTTGTTTTGACTGCGCCCCTATCATGTTCTGGAAAGAAAGTTTGTTCAATGCCATGCCACTTTCCGTACAAAAACAACAAAGCATTTTGCAGAAGAAAGCTAATGACATGGTCGCATAAATAGTTTTGCTGTGCTATGGAATGTTTGCTCCCAGAAGAAGAAAAGAAGAGTATATATCTCTACCTCAAACACACACCAACTCCTGTAAGTAGATAAAGAGATCTTGTGAAGATGATGATGCTTTTGGTTCTCCACTTTATTATTTTTTTTCTCCAGTCAAGTAAAAAAAATTGGCCTATAAGACACGTCGTGTCGCCTTGTTAAAATATTTAAAGGGAGGAAAATGGGCTATAAAAGAATTTCCTGTGCACACTTCACCACACGACGATAAGGAACATATAAAAAAGGAGAGTATCAAAAAGCCGGTAAAAATAGAAGAAAAGGAGGAAAGGAAGCAGAACAAGGCACTCTTTCTCTTTTCAATGCTCTCAGGAGAGCTAATAATACTGCTCGTCCCAAACGCGCTCCTCTTCTTGTCCGTAGTATTGGGTAATATTACCAATAAAATATTACGATGCTTTTAACTACTCACATAATGCCGACATGTTCTGTCTCAGTTTTTGTGACTGCAGTTCCGTCCGAGACCCTACTCATTCATGTGTGTGTGTGGTGCATGCAGGAATGCATGTTCTTGTCCTTTTTTTGTTTGTTGGTGGTAAAGTGTATAGTGTGTGTGGTGATGATGATGACACGTTGTTTTGAAGGTGTGAGAACATGCCCACATGTTGAGGAATCTTCTTTTCCTTTTCAACACCATCTTTACAATAACTTTCCCTTTTTTACCCTTTCATCATCATCCTCATCTTTTTTTTTGTTTTCCATTGAATCAAACACACATGAAAGGACCGAATAGATTCTTTCTATATCATTTCATTCACCTTCTCCCTTTAAATCTCAATTCTTCACTTTATTTATCCTATTTTTCACATTCCATCACTACGAATCATTCATTTCACTTTAAAAACAAAAAAAAGCAAAGCTGTGCATAAGAAAAAAAATAAGTGGATGGACAAAAGTAAAAGTAGCCTCAAGGTAGGATTATTTTTTTAGAGAGTATTTCGTCTTTTTGTGTTTCAAATTTTCTTTCCTTCGAACTTGGGCTTGCCTTGATACAAAATAAAAAGAAAAGTAAACGGTGAAGACTCTCAAGAGGTTGGGCATCTGACTGGTGTATGAAAGTAATTTGGAGGAACTGGAGGCACTGGAATGCCTCGCATAAACCTTATATATTATATTGTTATTCATTTTTGTTGCCGATTCTACGATATCTTTACACGGCATTAGGTTTTGAGTAGAGAGCTGGAGATATAAAAAATCTCAAGCAGACATTAATCGGGATGATGACAACAAAAAGTGGAGTAAATTACGGACGTGTAAAATCTTTTGGGATCAAGATTGGTGGAAACTGGTTAATCCCTTATTTCTTGGGTCCAAATCCCTGAAAATTACTGTTGGAACCCTGTGATCCAAAAGATTTTGCACGTCCGGAAAGTATATTCGTTTTTATGACAAAGTGCGAATTTTACAGCTTCATATTGTTTACTTGTTATCTGAAATCTACTTTTGATGGACGCGTGTGTGTCAAGTGCAGGAGGATGTTGGTTTATGATGCCGTCGAGCCAATAAAAAAGGTGAACATGAATAACTTCAAGTTATGAACACGAGTAAGATAAAAAGTACTCTGAAAACTGACGTAAAATGCATTTACGTTAACGATGATCAAACTTTACTAACGACAGAGATCACATGCTCCAAGTATGAAAGTAATTTTGAGCAACAAGTAGTGTTATAAATAATATTGTTTGTTGGTTTATCAAATTCTAGAAGCCAGATTTTAACATGATTAAGATCAAGGATAAAAAAGCATATGATAAAAATGTCTCGTATGAAAATTTATCTATGATTAGTAATCGTCGATTACAGATATCTTAAATTATTTAAGTTAAATATCAAGAAATTGTTAATTGAGAAGACATGCTTACCAGTTTTAATAGTGACCATGAAGCTTTGCCTTTCCTTGAGGATGTGCTGTCTGTAAACGAAAGGATTTTACAGAAAAAAGAATTGTAAATATTTTACAAATTATTCGAAATATAAAAATGTCATTTATCATAATAAATCCAGAGAATGTATAGTAACTCCCAATGTTAAGGAGAGAATGTAACCAAGATTCATTGACATTCGTATACAATATTATTATAAATTGATGCTTGAATATCTTTACATTTACAAAAATATGAAGTTCATTTTGCTTTATAGTTTATTATGTCCAAATAAGCTTAATAAAATAAATAGTTTTAGATTCGGCATACAAGTATTGTTCATTACCTGAGTCCAGCATATTCTGAATTGGCGATGGGCTCTCTATCGTGGTACCTATATAAATATGTACAAAAAAACAAATATAAAACGACATTGTATAAAAATAAGTGAGTAAAGTCGACAAGCAAAAAGCGCAAGTGTCAGCAATTTTTATCAATCCATTCCATCAAACTACATCCCCATAAATCCCAGACAACATCATTAGCATCTTCATCAATGACTTGTGTGATTTAGTATCACCATTTTATCCCATAATCCTTTTTCACATAAATATTCCATAATAATAATAATAATAAGCGTCATGTCAGCAATAAATTAGGATTTAAGTTGTTGCACATGAGAATGTGTTTCAAGATACACCAGAAAACAGCACTAAAAAGCTTCTCGTTTGCAGCTATAGATCATGTGAATATATATTGATACATTTCAATGAAGAGTATGAAGGCGACTTAAAATCAATCAAGGTCTAAATCATATTATTGTTCATGAATCATGATCATGATTCGTGAATAACGCAGCAAAGCCAACAACAAAATAAAATTTCGGTTGAATCATTCGCATAATCTGCCAAAAATGGCACAAAAATGCAGATGCATATAGCTGCGTACTAACACGAGTGATACATACCTACATATATACTATAAGTTATAGTCTATAACGTTTATTATGTCACCCATGTTGCGCTATTGCTATAATACTGTACGACATGAGGGAGAGGAAAATTAAATCAATGGGGGTATTTTATATAACACACGTTTGTGGCCCCCACACGTGAGTTCTAAAAACGTTTTTATTTCATATTTGTCCAAGGTTGTCATTTCGTTAAATACAATATATATGGTAAATTGACTATTGTTCCATTGTATTCTCATTCCATTCGCAGTAATTTGCAACCATTTTCTGCACTCCTTTTTGAAGCTCAGCTATAAAAGGAGGGATATCAGGCACCCACAGTGTCAGTTACTGTTCCATTGTTCTAACTGCCCGTCTACTTTTTACCTGTCCTCCCGAAGTAATAAGAAGTAATATACCAACTTTATCTAAGGCTTGAGCTGATATTGACGAAAGAGAAATACGCATTTTTAATTTATTCATTTCACAATTATTTTGCTCAATTATATTATTTTCAATTTACGATTGCTCATTTATTAAATTCTATTTAAAATATAGAGGAATCGTTAAAGTCATGCGATTCAATACTGTTTGAGGGTGAAGTTACCCGTGTACAATAAGTTTTAATTCATAAAGTTATTTTGAAATAGCTATATTTACCGTTTGGACTTTTACCAAATTTCCAGTTACTTTTTTAATTGATTAAGGGCTCTTCATGCTTTTACTTGTCAATGGTTTCGTAATTATGTTGAGCAATAAAAATGACAACAATAAATATCAGATTCCAGGAAACCCATTCGGTTCTCACTAATTTACACGCATTTTCTGCACTCCTTTTTGAAGCTCAGATATAAAAACATGAGAGCTCTAAAGCAGCCACTGTGCCAGTTACTTTTTTCTTGTTATAAACTGTCCGTCTACTTTTTATCTGGCTTCAGCTGATATTAACGAAAAAGAACTACTTGTTGTTTGAAAAAAATATTAAATGATAATGTTAAAAAATATCGATAATTCGTTAATTCAATACTGTTTGAGGATGAATTTAACCCATGTTTTGTTATTGTAACTTTTAATTTTAAAGAGCTATTTTGAAATAGTCGGTGCTATATTTACAGATTGGATTATAACTTTACAATTTACATTTCCACTCGATATAACCGTATCAATTTTAAATAAGGCTCGGGCTTATACTGTACAGCTAACAAAGAAAGATACACTTCTTTAAAATTATATTTTACATAATTCACATTGTTTTTTTGTCATTATAAAGCATTACATAATGCCAATGTTATAAGTTAAAATTTAGAGATGATTTATGATTCTATTAACCACTCAAATTCATAATTCAAATTTTATATACTGTTAAATTATCTCATTTGTATCTCATCTCATCATCAAATGCATCATTTATTTTAATAAACATTTTCCGTTGAAAATTGTTTTCTCTTTTTGTGCCGACCCATGTCTTCTTCGAACTCTTTTATTTCATTAAATACTAATAAGCTTATCCCAATATGATTATCGTATATCTTAAAATACCAACAATATTGACTATTGTATTGTTATTCCATTCGCAGAAACTTGGCACACATTTTATGCACCCTTTTTGAAGCTCTGTTATAAAAGGAGCGCTCTCAAGCAGCACAGGCGTCAGTTGGTGTTTTGTTAAAACTGTCCCTCTTCTTTCTGCCTGTTCTCCACGAGTAATATATACGTTTTGAACGTAATGTGAGTTTCGTGATGATATTCACGAATAAAAATCACGAATTCTTCTTTTTTTAAGTACACTTTTGAATATTGATATTTGTTTCGTTTTATTTTTGATGAATTGTCTCGAAAATATAATTTATTTTACTGTACGGTCTCCGTTGAGAATATGTATTTGTTAATAGCTTCCAAGTAAAAGTTTAAAAAAAATATCAATACTGTTTGTGATAACTTTAGATCACTACTATATAATATAATCTCCTAATTTTAATTGTTTAATGGCTCTTCATACCTATGTCAGTCTATTTTCTACAATGTTAAAAATGAAAAATGTAAATATCAGATTCCATGAAATCCATTCAAATTTTTAATTTGAATGGTGTATAATGTGAACGGTAGCAAGCTATTTAAGATGAAATAAGTAAAGTAAAAGGAAACGGGATTGTACGTACTTTCTTTTGTTTTTTACTCATGCAATTTTTTATTTTATCTCAGGAAGAGAAAGCGCCGTAATATTTTACAGTTGTTAGAGTAGACGTATAATAAAGCATCCGATGCCAAATGCCCGTGTAGGGAAATACATCTCTTTAGCAATATCGCATAATATTTTACACACGCTATCTTAAAATGTACTGAAAAGTCTTGGCTTTACTGGTAATAACGAAAGAGTAATACGCATTGAAAATAATATTTCTCACATTTTTATTACGCTACGTTTGAAAATATATGCTTCCTAATTCCTACCAACGTTTCTGCAATTACCATTTGTTTTTTGCACAAATATTAACAAATCTCAGCATGATTTTGGATTTTCTTAACTGTTTAAAGTGAAATAGCACATAAGCTCGGATGGGTAGCTTGTCATTATTTAACCAAACATATTACGCTGGTGTCATCCGAGCAAACGTGCGGAATTCCAACAAAGTAGACATTGTTTCGTTCAGCTTGGTTGACGTAGTATTG
>JAITYZ010002768.1:0-13583 GCA_027744595.1 Paronellides praefectus
TCAGAGAAATTAAAAATAGAAAACCAGAGGAGTTTTACCTTTAGAATTTACTCTTTGGTGTTGTTGGTTAATACAAAATTTGTATTACAAATGCATCATGTCTGAAAATTAACATATTTACTTTCAGTGCTTCATCTACAAAGTAACAACTTAGTCTCCAAACCATTTACGCCTCTTTCCCGAAACGTGCGTCTCCATTTATTATAGTAATTACCTGCTATTATTTTGTTTAAAATTTCAATACTTAATGTTTTTATTCTAGTTAAAAAGAGTTGTTTACATTTGAAATCTGAAGCCCTAACCTACATACACCTGGGAAGTGTCAAGAATAAAAAAAATATATTACAATATATCATAGTTATCCTCTGGACCTTATGCGTATTGGATTCATCCAGACCATCCGTTATTATTTGGATTATCAATTATCCCTGACATTTTGTGGTACAACAAAACCACCAATTCTTTACATTCATCACGATACACTTGAAACGTAAACCTTGTCACTTGTCATTGTATTTATGTATGGCATAAAAGTAATTAGCATGACTATCATCTTTTTTTACCTTAGAGGAGGAGAAGCAGAAATGCAAACAGATCTACTCTAAAAAAATTGTAGAGTTACCAAATTACACTATACCAAAAGCCTCTTTATACTCACACGAGATGAGTGATTACCAACATTATTTAGCAACATATTATGACGATTTTGATGAAAGTTGGAAAGAAACCATGAAAAAATATGTTTTGTGGTTTTCACGCCTACACACCTATAATTTAAGCTTTAAAAACACTTTTATGTGGATACATTCTCCCAGAATTTGTTTTCCCTTGTTTTTTTTTTGGAGTAAACAGGACTAGGATGAGTCACAACAAGTTTCTTATGTCATCGCCATAATTTTTTAAACACAAACATACGTGACCTACGAGTATGTGATGATGTCACTAATCAACCCCATATGTACAAAATATATAACAGCGGTTAACAAGGGCCGTCCGAATAAGTGTAAACGTAGCAACTCGCGAAACTATTTTTAAGTGAAAAATCTGTCACTACTACACACTACACTGCTATTATTTTATTTATATTTTTGCTCCACTAAAGTATTTATTATGAATGTGTGCAATAATGACATTTAAAATGTTGTACCATAGACACGTGAATAATAAGAATACAAAACAATTATTAATATAATTGGCACAAGTTAGTAAAATTTATAGTAGAATATTATTATTTTTTATCATGCTTATTCATTGTAAAACTCCAGTCCAACATTTGCCATGTGCTGGCACATTATAGCGCAGGTTTTGAAAGTATTTCGTGGGCACCAAAGGGCTCTGCTAGTCTGCTACCTGCATTTTTATGAAACATTCCAATAAAAATTAGTCTGGCAAAAAGTAAATAGAGAATATGTTGAGTCAAGAAATTTACAAAAGTTGGAATGCCAAGACAGTAACCGACTTGAAAGAATTGCTGGATAACATAAACGGTCCTCAGATTCCGAAGGATGTACGAAGCTCTCTTTTTAAGCAGCAAGTTTTACAAAAGATTGAAAAGAGAAGAACTGAAACACACAGAACTCGTGAAACACGTATTGAACGTCTTGAGTAATTAGTTTTACGGTTAAAGTTGGCGTTTTAAAAGTATATAGCCCATGTAATTTAGGTATGTTTATATAATGAATTACAATTATTTTTATTTATCGCATTACCCCACACAGAGAGGAAAGCAAACCTGGTTGCTGTCCCTGTTTTGGAAAGAAAAGTGACAGGTATGTAAGTAAACTAAATTTGTATATTAACAGCAGCATAATTTCCTTCATCGACATATCAGTGGTAGTTACACGGTAAAATAAATTTGCAGAGACGTGAAAAATGAGTGTAGAACAATGACCAGTTTCGAAAACTACTGTTTAGTGTCAACCAAAGTTTTTAGCAAGTCAGTAGCCACCGTGAAAGCACTCATTCAAAAACTGTCCTACTGGGAAAGTATAAAGCCAGGTACAGACGGTCTCTCTATTATCGGTGGCTACATTTGGCTACTCAGTTATGCATGTCAACACTTGATCGACAGCCCCAACTACAAGGAGGAATTTCGAATGAAGGCTCATTTAGCAGACGTAAAGGAAAAGTATCAAGAGTTGGGCCAAGCGGGGGAGCTGTTTCTCGAGCTTGCGGAAACTTTTCACCAAAACACATTTCACATGCGAGGGGACGCTCTTCTAATTTTGAAAAGGTTAACAAAAAGATGGCGTATTCTTGAAGAGAATAATCCTTTACACGTACGACCAGAGACGATCAAAACTATGCCACGGCCTAGAAAGAGACTTGGCGCCGGGCTGGATGCTTCCAGTGACATGGAAGACGATGATGATGTATTTGCTGTCAAGTGGTCACCATTAACTATTTTCATTCAAATGTCGAGCAGGGACACTCCCAAGCCCTTTGGACGACTTCATCCGGAAGATAGAATAGCAATTTCCCAAAAGTTCTTACAGTGTACTCTGGACAAAGTGGAAATGGCAGCGGAGGACTTGACCTTCATATCAAATCAAATATCTTCCATTGAAATAGAAGGTGGAAAGATATTTGAAGGCAGGGATATTACTTATACCATGTTAGCTTTTTCCAAAAGCAAGAGCGTGTCCAAGACGCTATCAGACAATGATAAAAGACGAATGGTTTTGATCCTCAATGAATTTTGGTACTCGCTGGACGTTCTCCATGAAAATGTGTATATTTTGCTGAGATTAGTTCAGGAAACGAGGGATATCATAAGGACCTGTTATGTCTACACAGATTTATTTTACAAATGGAATCTACCAAATTATGACTCTTTTATCCCGAGGAATAGAACGAAACAGCCCAGAATTGGTAGTACAAACATAAATCCGAAAGAAATACTTCAAAAGATTGGTCATCAAATGCAGGTCAAAAAGCTGTCGGAAACGACAAGAATCATGTCGATGATGGATTTTGCAAGTTCAGTTTATCAGGGAGTTGTGCAAGAAATCCCTATCCAGAGTGACCAAATGTTACTACGTTTAAGGTATGCAGTTATTTTATCTTCAGATCTTTGCAAAATTGTCAATTTTAAATTGAGTATACCTGTATGTTCTTATAATTAAATGCAATAATTCTCGTTGTGTAGGCCAAATGACGCAGATACTAACGACGAGCCGATGGGACTTGTTAGTGGCATGGTAGATAATAGGAGAAGTGTTGTGAGATTAAGCAAATAGGGGAAAACGTTTTTAATAAATATATATTATATGATATGCTTCGAAAATGATTATTTTTTTTTCATTTCACGACGTATGGTAGTATAGTGGTGGTAGTATAATATATATTAATAATGATGTTTGACATTTTGATGTGTACTACCTTCTAATAACCGTTAGTTTATTCACTTATAAATTACCGGAAACAAATTACAAATACCCATGAATTATTTCGATATTTCGTATATACGAACAAAATACTGACTATATATCGATTAAAGTTTTACAATTCCATTATATTCTTATTAATTAATTTTTTTTACAACAAAAAAGTTTTTCTTCTTCTGCAGATATTACACATGCATGTACTTACACACAATACACACACACACAAGCATCATCAATACAAACGAACAAAAAAAAGAATACATTCAAAATAGAAACGAATATCACATTTCATTCACACGACATACTATATTGCAAGCGTTATTCATAATAACAAACAAAATTCTTCATCTTTTTGATCAACTGTAATGGGTCACGTATGAAAAAATACTTAGTAAGACAAAAACATATCAATATTATAACTTATATAATTATTTATATTTTAACCGTATTGCGATTCCTAACAAGCTACAACATTAATCCCAGCTATCCTTGGTGTCATTATGCGAGCAATTGAGACTAGCGATTAGAAGGTGCATCCTTTTCCTAGCTGGATAAGATGAAACTCCTAAGGCTCTGAGATCGGCTTCTGTTAGCGTGGCAAAAGATTCCAGATCGATTTCCTCGGACATAAACAAATCTACAAGTCATTTAGCAAAAATAATGTTTTTTTAAATGTATACATATTATGTATATTATGGAGCATAACAAATAATGTGAGTGCTAATAATAAAATTAGTGTAATATATTTCATTTACGAATATATTTCTCTAGTCCATTTTCTATAAACAGAGAAGGCAAGTCTGCAGGCTTTCGGTCAATGGTCGTTCGCGAAGCAGCGAAATCCAAAAGATTTGACTGCTGTGGCACCAAAGGTGGTTTCTGGTGAATGTCTTTTGATTTGTTGGAAGTTGCACTAGCTACATTATTTCCATCTCCTGTCTTTGATTCATTGTTGTTGGATGTCACTCCATCTGAGTCAGTCCATGCTCCAGTTGAAGATTGCTTTTCTTCGTCGTTCCCATTTATTGGTTTCGACTCACCTCCGTCATGACGCACTACTGAGCAAGCCACCTCCACCTCCTGCGGAAACAAGCTGAGATGTGTTCGGCTGAACCCACATCCAGACCATTCAGAATTTGGTACTCGTGGGTTTGGTCCAATTTTAGCGTTGTACATTGCTAAAAAAATGTATACAACAACAAATGATTTTTTATGGAAGCGATACAATAGTATTTACTTTATAGAAAAATGGACATTTGCATAACAATCTACAATTCTTTACCTTTTACTGCCAAATATTTTTTGTCTTGCATCGACTTGTTTGAAATTACTGAGTTGTCTGCGCTTTCTCCAGAGATTGAGCCTTCACTAATATTACTAGCACTTGAAGCTCCGGTGACGGGGCCACGACCGAGTATGTTTGGTCCAGTATTTGACCGCTCCCAGCCTGGTGCCTTCCTCTTCAAATCAAAATCTCGGAACTCTTGAATAAAAGTATTCATTGAATGAGAGCCCCCTGCTGAGCTTTCAGATATTGTCGAAGAAGCAGGAGTGGGAAACCCTTTAATACTGTGGCTATCCATCAATGGCAAGTGCATGTTTTGTTTCATCGCGTTCATTGTCGCCAGGCTAAATTCTGGAGTTGGCCCTCCAGGGTTTGATACGTTGCTATTGAATCCAAAGTTGTGATTTCCTTGCGAGTTGTGAAGACCATAAGAAACGCCATGCACTTTACTCAAACCTGGTGGAGGATCACAGCTTGGACCGCCAGTATTGTTATTTCCGCCGTTGTTTACCACGCAAGTCGCTATGGGTGGTGAGCAAAATGGACTGCCATACGGAGTAGGAGGCCAGAACGATGGAGACAACACTGGTGACAGCATATTTGGACTTGGTGGAAGCATCAATGGTGGCAATGGCCCAGGTGGGGCCGTAAGTCGATTTCCGAAATGATACATATTCCCTGAATTATAAAATGAATACCTTATTTTGTGTATTATGGTCTTAAAACAATAAACGCACAAAATAAATATCCCCGTTGAACAATGCGAAATGATACAAAAGAAAACTACCTGACGGAATAGTTGGCCGCAAAGCATAAGTTGTTGGAACGCTAACGGATGCCGGTGGCTCCATTGCTCCAAGAATGCGACGCCTGGCCTCGTAAATATTGGCTGTGTTTCGTTCAGCAGCAATCAATTGAATAGTGCGTCCTCTGCCTGGAATAGGTGGAGGAAGAGAAGCCGATCCAGGACCACCTCGATCGCTGGATCCCCTGTTACGGTTGATTAGTTTAACGTTAACGTTAAGCTCAGAGCCAATCATACGCACAGCTTCCCAGTCCAGTGGGAAATCGTCGGCAAGATCAAAAATCATACGCAGGGGTAGGCATCCCTATAAATAAAATATGTGAGAAATTCAATAAATGAAATTCAGATCATGACTCAAGTGAATTTATGTGAACATACAAAACAAAATCATACAATTAATTGTTGTCGAGCGTTGTAAACGCAGTTGATATCCCCACTGACATAAACCCTAGAGCGTTTGATTTGCTGAATGTTAGTATCACTGAGATCCGGAAAGATGATCTTAGCTCCAGTGTTCATCATGATGCTATGAATGTTGCTATCATTTACAGCACGAACAAAGCTGTGTTGGGCAGCAGAAATCTCCATAGTGGATTCCACGTTCAAATTGTTAACCTGTAGCAGAGTGTTGGGAAAAGTCAGTGAATAACAATTTGCAAACTGTATAGTCGATAGGTTTAATAACATAAAGTGTTTGTAACAAGACATAATATTCATACCATGGCTCCACCAGAAAAATAGCGAATGATTTTTGATATCGCTTCCTTAATCTTGGTCGCATCTATCTCACAGCCCTTGACAGTGACAGATGTCTGTTGCAACTTGTTCGGGGGATGAATAGTAACTTGAACATTGTAGTTGGACTGAATGTTCTCGATGAATACATGGTGCGCATCTGGGTTCCCATCAAAAGTAGAGTTTACCATGGGCAGGGTAAACTGAAAGAGCAGTGGACTTAATTCCTGCAAAACAAAGAAAATATCGGAAGGGTTTTGTATTAAAATATTTCGCACCAGCATAGCAGTGAGGAGCACATTATTTAACTTTTTTTTCTTTTGCGAAGGATGTGATAATGTTATTCCCTTACACGAACACGAGATCGTGCTTGTTCAACCGTCTGAACAGAGCTAATCCGCAAGTCCTGTGGAGAAGAAAAATTGACATTTTCATTTCATTTGCATCATCATCAATCATATCATACGTACGGCTAATTTAATGTCGTTGTTGTCCACAAAATATGCTTACTCTATGTGGTCCAAAATCTGCAAGAATTTGAGCCTTGGCTTCATTAACGTCATCAGGATTGTGTCCATAAACTCTCACGTACAGGTCCTTTTTCGTCTTAGCTCCTATTTTCATGCGGGAAGGCCACTGAATGTATGTGTTAGTGGCTTCCATCAACTGGAGTCAATAATAATATTATGCATATTTAGTATCGTTACATGTGACCTACATAATAATTGTGACCTAGATTACTATATAGCCATTATATATATGGCACTCATTTTTTGTGGACCACTTACTTTATCCATGTAAGGCTTTTCTTGTGGATTATCGCGTTCTGTAAATAAAATCAAAACAAGCTGTTTGTTGTTATTTGTTTTTTTGTCAGTATAATTAAAAAAACGTTTTAGTTTGAGGGAGAAACCCCCATGTAAATTACAAATGGCTCCAAAATAACCGTTCCTTTCATACCCATATTACTGGATTCTTGGAAAAGATCCAGTAGAAAGTGACCGTAATCAGTGGTCAATGTAGCCACAGATGTCGTCATGTTTGAATTGATCTCGTAGTTTCCTCGTGATTGTTAAAGTGGTTAAAATACTTGAAGTGTCATAAAAATCAAAAAGCTCACTAAATACTCAAATCCTTGTTTGTATACTATCTAAAATACCCTATTGTAATTAATTAATTACTAAAAAAATTAACTTAATTGTTGGAAATAAATGTTGAAATAACTAGTACAAATCAATTCCTTTAATTTTACTCTTTAATCACGATATTCCTAGTAAAATATGAGTACAATTTAACACTTCAATGTCTACTACTATAACGGGAAAATAATAATGAATATTTAACTTTTAACTAAACTAAACGGGCTGATCGATGGATTGATTGCAGTCAACAAAAAGTGAAACTACCGAAAACAACTGAAAAAAAAGAATGAAAGACAAGAAAACTTTCTCTCGACAATTCATCCTTTTTGTGTGTAAAAAGCTATTGCTCTTGAACTCGGGAAGACAAAGACCATTTCATCCATTCATTCCTACAGACAAACGAACAGTTCAGCCATTGACCTGTACATTGCACGTATATTGCACTCTACTTGTCATAGTCAAGGATTGTACATGCAATACAGTACAATTGTACTGTATTGCATGTACAATCCTTGGTCATAGTATTTCCGAATGACTCATTGTTTTCATAAATCCATTTTCCAACTTTGATAAATTGAATTCAAATAAAAAGTCTAGTTTTTAATAAAATGCACCCATTTATTTTATTTTTTTTAAATTACAGCAGTTCATTTCATAAAGCAGAGACGTATGTAGTAAAAGCATACATATGATCGTCATAAAGAAAAGATAATGACCATGGTCAACACGAGTGAACTTTTTATATAAATTTGACTGCGGACAAGGGTCAATAATTAGTTAATTAACTCATTTTTTAAACGTATTCCTAACAAAAAGCGTTTCTTTAACTTAAACCAAGCGCATTTCTTCACCTTTGCCTTTTAACTAAAAATGACATAATACAAAATTGAAAATGCAAAAAATGAAACCTTGCCTGTTGAAAATAAATCGTATTTGTTTCTAATAAGCCGGTGTATTTCCTTCACATCGTCAAACCTTTTCCCATCATCACTAACAGATTCATGCAAGCTCCTGTTATATTCAATGTATTTATGCATAAAAGAAGCGATAAAAAAACTTTATTTTCTACTTATCCCTGTCATGAATGAATCTCAGTATGCAAACCAAACATGGTGGATACGTTATCAGAGAACGTGATAAAAATACGTGGAAAAAGCATATAGTCCCAAATCTTAAATCTTTTTTACTATCATTCTTCTTCACGCGCATTTATAATCATGGGTAAAAAAAATATAAACAAGTCATATCGCTAGAATCAAATTTTGAAGGTTTGCACACTCCACGAAATATTTAAAAAAAAAAATGTAAATTTGTCGAAAGAAATAATGATTTTTCCAATGTTGCTTTCTTAGGTACTAACTGTTGCATTGTACAATTAAAATGGAATGAGAACAATATTATTGCTGAACAAGTGGATCTGACAATAGAGATGACAAGACATTATTTTTTTTTAGGAATCCTATTTATCATGATAAGCAATAAATGTTGCATTTTTAGGAAGTAAGTGGTCACGTAGACCGAGTTCAGAACGATTTTTAATTATATGTATCTAGACTCCACTCTACATCCCTTCAACAAGACAGCAAATAAGATTTTTAAAGAAAGAAAAATGCACAATGAAAAATGGTATGCAAATGTCAAGGAACTAATAATCCGGAACTAGATTGCTTTTTTTAGAACACAGGACATATCCTCCGTTGTTTTATATGCTCATGTTATTTTAACATCAGATCATTACCATGTGCCCTACTTTGATCAAAAGAATAAAGAAATCGTGAAGCACTAAAATGTATAAAGCCGCAATGAAACGCATGCAACGTAAATCTACTTTGGCATATTTAAGAGTTTTAAAAACATTAAAATTGAATGACACAACTCAAAATTACCTCGAATTATGAGACTTTCCAATTTTTTGCGATTGACACGAATGTCATCCCGAAGTTGTCCAGCTCCCAATGCGGTCAAAGTCCGTGAGGGACAAAGACATGAGCGTGGCATTATCCGAAGATTCGGAAACCGTGTCAGAAACATTGCAGTCTGATACATTTCCTTGACTTTGGTGATGTGGTAATTGCTGATACGGTAGGTGCAACATTTTTCCAACATGTAGGCCTGCGATGGCTCACGTTTCACTACAGACGATGTTTTTTTTAAACAAATCAAATTGGCCAGGAAAATCTATTTTAACGTGCCCTGTGTCGTAGGTGCACCAGAAACCAATAAAAGTCACACCGTATCAGAAAATCAACACTTTTTAAATTCACTGCACGAACCCTTCACAAATATTTTTTTTTACTAATTTGTGCAACCAAGAAAACTTTTAAGCAAACTATAATAAAAGCGTAAATAGATATTTCCTGTATTTCAAGTAATTTTTTTTTGAGATACTAACTCGTCAGACTCAGGGACGCAACTGAGTTTGTCTGCCATTTGACGTACCACCAGTCTGGACCGCTGCTGCAAAAGTTGCTCCGTTGACATTTACATTTTATGGAAATTCGCATTAGAATAAGTAATGACAAATGACAATAGCGTCAACACCTTCCACAAGAGCCGATTTTTTTTTCAAGTTGAAGAACCGTAAAAAATCATATCATGATTGGCAGATATTGTAGGCACCATTCTTATCACCCACACGTATGTAGTATCTTCATAATTTGAGGTAATCTCCTGCTTCTGCTCCATGTAATGGGAATGCAGGGAAGGTTGTTTAAAAAAAGTCAAAGGAGCTGACAATTTATAATGCATCAGCGTCCCTTCCTCCATATAATCATAATGAGCATAATGACATCGGACGTATAGCCACTTTTCCGTTTTACTCAATTATATTATGCGTTTGCATTTAATGTTGTTTGTTGGTTATGCCATATAACGTACCTATGCCTTTTTCTCTTTTTGTAATTATGCTACATTCAGTTCGTCGTTAGTTATGTTATTTTTTATTATCAAGTATCTTTCTACGGTATGGCCACTGCAGTCACAAAATGTACCATCATAAATCTCGGTATCATATTATTCTGTTGTGTGTTTAATCTAAGAAGTGTCACACTTTGGAAGAGACTAGAATGATCTATACTAAAATATTAATGCAAAATAATAGTGAAAGCAAATGAATGATATGTCAAGTTAAGAAGGCAGGCATATAAGCTTTTAATGTTTCTGGTCTGGTTGGACCTACATGAACTTGATTTTTCATGGATTGAGAATAAAGACTACTTGCTCACAATATAATATGAGCGTAAAACACATTATTAGATATCTTCACCTTCTCTTTATTTTCCAGTTCACGCACTATCAACATTAAACTGTAAAAAGGTGAATAGAAAGCCTGTGCCGAGTCGTTGTTCTTGAAGATGTCATGATATTTTTATCAATGATCATGTGCACAAAAAAAAGTCTACACCAAGAAGAAAAGCGAAACCGAGAAGATAACGCACAACGATAGTCAAAACATCTTTCACCCGACATCATGACGCCAACCAATTAACAAATACGAATGATAAGGAAAAGAGCTTCCTAGGCTATTTTATACCAGATTAATAAAAATGCAAACTGGTGAGATATTATTTTAAAATATGCAATCACAAACAAGCGAAGCGTTCAATCGCCCTTGTCATACCACCCAAAGTTAACCCTTCAGTCTGGAGAGACGAATGTCACTTCTGCTTGGAATCAAAATAAACTATTTTGCATGCAAATTACAAGTTCAATGGTAAAACGAACGATTTTACACAAAAAGATTTTTATTTAGACGAAAAAAAATTCTTTGTTTTTACAGTGCACTGCACTGCACTGCACACGAGATCTTCATAGTTGTGGCGGTCGAGATTGTAACGGTGAATGTTCTGTTAGAGGTACCCACACACCTTGCGAATTTAATTGTCCATAAACGAGAGGGTGGAACCATACTCTGGTACGGATAACCAGTGGATGGATCAATCGCTACGGTTAAAGGTCGGTTGTTGAAGTCAACTGGCAGGGGCGATATGCCAGTTACAAACGGCTGCTGTTGGCCAATAGCAGATGGGGGAACGCGCAAAAACGGCAAAACTTGTGGAACACTATTTGATGGTAAAAACATTGATTGATTTCCGTTATTTTCAACGTATCTCGTGGACGGCCCAGCTTCCACTAATACACGTGGTACTAAATTGGGACCTCCTCCAGAATTCAGTGCCATTTGCCTTCCTCGTGCTATGGCTTTAATAGCGTTTTGATACATTCGATTCCGTGGAGTCCATGGCGCTTCACTTTCCACAAGTAAAGGTCGTTTACCCCATTCACGAATTACTGTGGTAGTTGAACTTTTACTTTTCTTGTCACCTTTCCCTCTTGACCCTATTTGTTGTTGACTTTTCGGATCCATATAAGCTGAGGATGATTTAGCAGAGGAAAATGTCACTTTAGATTTTGCTTTGTTAGAATTGACATTATTTCCAGATGTGCCCCCTTTATTGGCATTCGAATCTTTTTTACGTCCTTGCAATTCTGCAACCAAAACACTACTATCTTTCGTGATCCTAGTTTCCGATTGATTTAAAGCATCTTCAAATTTCAAAGCGTCAATGTAGCTGTGCAATGTTTCTGTCAAAAAGTTGTTTCCGTTACTTATGATAGTACTTCCTTGGTCCGGGGTGAATGTTAATGGACTATTATTAAGATTATTATCATCAATACTGCTGTTGGTGCTGTCTACAGAGTATGGAGCCTGTTCGACGCTTTGTCTTCTCATGTACTGATCTGACATTGTGGAATATTAAACATGTAAATCCGAAATTAAGCCAAGCCAATAATTTTGCAAGTTCTCAAAACGACAAGAAATTTAGCTACCCTTAAAATAAAGTCATAATATGAATAAAAATTTGTGTAATTACACCATTTTTTTTAAATAAAAAACCTGCAGTTGAAAATAAATATTTTAATTTCGTTTTATATATTTTAGTGAATTTTGCATGTGAGACTTCTATGGTGCCATGTTCAATGGATGAGAATCCGTTTTTCATTTACATGTGACATACATCTAATCATCTAATTGGGTTTATTCCTTGTCCGTTCGCACTGTACACATGTAATTTGTACAGTAACTGAATCCCAATTAATAATTAATTAATTTGTATTTTATGTGCACAAATTAATCTTTACATCTAGTTTCTAATCTCTGCTGATGAAAAAAATGACGCTTCTTCCTTTTTGCAGAATCTCTTTGCTCCTTACGCACGCGCACATATGTATTACGGGGCAAAGTAAAACAAAGTTGAGATCGACATAAAATCGGCGCTAATATTTCTGCTTTTATCGCTTCCTCTTCTCTCTAGCTTGTATATATTTTTGCAAGCTGACTGGTATAAAGCGTGAGCTACGCATTCCATTGTTTGTTTTCATCTCAATCTCAGCAGTTTTATTTGTTCAGTGAGTTTAATCAATAATAAATTTATTGACATATTTGACATCACAACTTATCAAGTGGAAAATTTGCAGTATTTTTGTTACAACACATCAAAAGTTGACTTTTGGGTGTGTATCAACGTAATTCATTCAGGGCTTCCGAATTTGTCCAGAGTCCATTAGCGTGCCGAGCTTGTGTAAACGCTATAAACCAGTATAAACAGTTAAGTTTTTAGTTTTCCATTGACAAAGCCTCAATTACCTGTCGAGTCTCCAATTTAATTTACCCATTTCTCAGGAAAAACAGTGTAAGCAAACCGTATATAGGTATATCCCAATGTTGTCGAAATAAACATTAGTCGTGAGTTGTAAATTGAAAAAAAATATATGATTTTTTGTGATGATCATTAGATTCAACAATGAAGATTGAAGAAGTAAGGAGCACAGCCAAAGCTCAACGGATTTCAGCACATTCTCATGTCAAAGGCCTTGGCTTGGATGAGAATGCTGTACCACATCCGGAGGCTGCTGGATTAGTTGGTCAAGAAGATGCTCGAGAGGTACTTTTGTTGTTTATCTGGCGGTGTATGGAACTCAATTAGACTGATTGGAAAGTCAATTGTATGTTTATGATATGTATTAATGTTAATGTATAATAAAAGTATGATATGATTTTTTTAGGCTGCCGGCATTATCGTCGACATGATCCGATCCAAGAAGATGGCTGGAAGAGCTGTACTTTTGGCCGGCCCTCCTGGAACAGGTAAGATAAGCTACAGGATTAGGCTAAAAACACTCTAGATGTTACATTATTTCTTACGATGCAGAGTTTTCTTTTGTACAGG
>JAITYZ010002769.1:0-16918 GCA_027744595.1 Paronellides praefectus
ACGCATTTGAAGAGGAAAGGCCAGTTTAATAACAACTGTCTTAGTATAATTTACTATTTAATTTGAAACGCAGGGAAAAGATCGTATATATAACTTATTTTATTGCCCTGCACTTTTATATATGTTTATATGTATAACTTGTTAAAGTCTTTAGTAATAATGACAACAATGTGGTATGATAACTATTATTGTTTTGTTATTTTTTTATGATGCAACGATTTTTCAGTGTTGAATGAAATTAAATGCAAATTCAATTCATGTTGCAGCAGTTGTCTGCAAAATGAAGCCCTTCTATACCTTTGTTTTTTCGAGACAAAGCCTTTTTTCTGCAGGGAATTAAAAGTAATCAAGCTTAATTGAAAGTGAATGTTTCACAGGATATTTAGCTCATTTTTCACTCTTTGTTTTACTACTTTTTAACGAACAAAATATAATGATAATGACTTGTTCTGAATGATGGCTAGCAGCTAATTTGCATTTCTATGATGTGGCAATCATCCTATCGTCTCATGACCATCGCTAACGATATAAATCATCGTGTTTTATTTAGTAGCGCGGTTATTTGAGACCATATTAAAGAAATCTGCTTTAGTCTGGTCCCAAGTTCAAGCATATACAATACACTACAATACCTTTAGGTGGAGGCGTATTTCAAAATAACAAACATTTGCATTCAAATTGGTCGGGGTGGGGCGAGATGGAGGTGTAACATTAGACCATATTAAGCCATTTGCACGCTATACTTCCTTACGACCTTATCTAATGTATTGGTGGTATTAAATTATTATTTTTATGTAAACAAAAGGAAAATATCTTGTGCAAATAAATGCTATACATTATTTTTTTCAATTTTACTGAAATAATATCTCGTCATGATCAGTTGTCAATAAATCATAGTTTCATATATACAATTAGACTTACCCGTGTACAGCACTGATGGATGATAACAGGTGGTGGTCTTCAAATTGCGATTCAGAATAAAAAGTTTTTGGCCATTTTTTATTTATTTTATAAGTAAAAGCAACCTACAATTACTCAGCCACGTGGATTACATGTTATTCTGAAGAAGAATGTTCACTTGCAAATTACCATATTTGGTTTCCCAAGACTTTAGATTGATGCACTCCAAAACGATTAAAGTTGATAGTTGATGACAGTTTTGTTATCACTAATAATCATTATGCAGATCCAATTGTTCACGTTTCATTGTTCTAACAAAGATTCACTAGTAAAAGTATCTAGGTATATAGTTTACGTATATATTATATTATTGTGACATTGTTTTTCGTAGTAAACCTATTAGGCTGATTATGCATTTCTTGTGAAAATCACCAACCACAGAAAGTGTCAATTATACACTTGTAAAGGTCTTTTGTCCCTGACTTGAGTCAAGTCAAACACGTGTTAAAAAATTGACAAAGTCACAAATTATTACATCATAAACGCAAAATGACAGCGACTATTCATTTGACAACTCCCGTTACTATTATTATTGTGACGACGACAGTGAGAAAAAATTTGTGCGTTTTGCATCGGCACACATTTCAGATTTACTTGTAAATTACATTGTTTGTTTGGTACATCAGTATATAGAGGAGCAAGAGCAGCAAAAAGATTAAACTTGTTGTTTATTGTCTTTCCGAAATCGTATATTACACATGTCACATGTCACCTCACACGAATCTGATTTGAGAATATGTCACACAGACAAAAAATAAGGTATGCAATTTTCGTACTCACTTTACATCAATCTAATTGCATTATTACTATTATTCTAACAGTACATTCATGTTCTGTTGGTAAAAAAGAAACAAAGAAACAAACAACAATAAAGTTTAGAATAAATTATATACACTCGTTCAATATAGTTATTTTCAAGAGTGTAAAAGGCACATTATTGGCATTTATGATATTAAATTATTTAAAAAATAATATTTGACACGCTTATGATCATGTTGATATTTTTTTGTCAATGAACCAAAGTGTAGTATAAAGCGTAAGTAGGTTTGACAATGAAATGTTTGTACTGCCTCTACATTTACAACTCTTATTGTTTAGGATTAAGTACTTCGTACACACTTACCTCATACTTTGTTGTGCTTGTAAATAGGTAAGTACTTTTGGTCAACAACTCATATATACGTAATTCAGATCGCACGAACAAAATAAAATTATTTGTTATTTCATTTGTAAACAATTTGTTTTAATTTCCTGATCAGTTAACTTGTTAAACGATTGCAAAATATATTATGTGTGCGTGTTTCAAAGGGGATTAGTCAGTTGAATGATTTTCTTTAAGACTATTTTATCTACACATTAGTCTACTCTTTTATTCACATTGTCACACGTTTAAGCTTGTTCTAATCAATGTAAAGAAAAATGTTAGACAAGATAGAAGAATGTCACTCGGTTTTTCTTCATGAAGACGACGAATCAAAAAGTGTCGACAAAATGCACAAGAAATAAACAATGGAGACAAAGTCAGGAGCCACAACAGACAGCAAACAATGAGGAATCCTTATAATAATGAGTTGTTCAACAAAGGTGTTTATATCATGTTTGTGAATGAGCAAAGAGGGAATGTCACGTCATATTTATTTCACGACAACGCGTACAACAACAATAACAAGTAAAAGTTTTTACTGATTCATGTAAAATAAATAGTGTAACTGTCTGTCTGTCTGTAGGGTGTGTGTGCGTAACTGATATGATAACACGTCTGTATTATAGGTTTGTTTGTAGCATTTCCTCTTTTTACTTTTTTATTAGATAAACTTTTGTTTCGATTGCTATAACAAGAGAGTTTTAAAGAGGAAGCAAGTTGCTGTTGCTGCTTCTCTCTCTCTCTCTCTCTGTCCCTCTCCCAAAACTATTAAAAAACCAAAATTCTACTCAAAGAATGGAAATTGTACATCTCTCTCTGAGCAGACAAATGACAAGAGAGATTGGTTCCTTTATCAGATGCGCTGTATCCCGTATTTGTACATGCAGGTATAGAGGGATGTGTGTGCTTTACAATATATTATGTACACACTGTGAAATAAGTCACAATGCACTTTTTTCACTTCTCCATTTCCCTTTTAGTATATCTGTACATATATAGGCATGTATCCGCGGCTACTATTACCACCAAAAGGACAGAAACAACGTACTTGGCTTAGAGCAAAGACTGGAATAAAAGCGGTCGTGTGTCGAGTGGTCGTCTTCAGCAGACAAGAAAGCAAGAACTGCTTCTCTCCTGGAAAGTCTACATTGCGTTGGATGGTACACTCTCCTGTTTTTTTTCCTTTCCCAGAACTTTTCTCTTTCTCAGCCAACACTATATACTTACTCCCATATTGCGTTTGTATTTAAGCAGAAGTTCCATATTTGGAATTCAACCCACCCTACCATCAATAACGCTACTAAAATTTTACATTCCCTTCCGTTTCACTCTCTCTAGGTTAGAGCACTTATTGGACTTAAGACCTCAAAAAAGATATAATATGCCTGCATCCCTCTATGCAACATATAGGAGCACTTCAAAGAATGTTGCATTTTATGAGTGTTCCATAATAATACTAGAAAAGAATGTTCATCGCTGCTGCTGCTGCTCTTATATAAGCAGTGCTTGTCTTGGGCGTTTTGTTACGTGTGGTACTACTACCAACATATAACACACCAACATGCTTCTTTCTTGTGGGTGGTGGTGTGTGCCTGTCTGTATTGTTGCGTTGTTGCATGGAGAAGCATGCACGGTTTCATGGTTCTGTCTTCTCGTCAGAATACGTTAATATTAAAAAAAATTCTTCTGCCACCACCACTGCCGCCAAGTAGTATTAAAGCAGAAGAAGTAGAAAGAACATAGACGCTAAAAACCGAGAAAAAAAGCAATAATATGAGTCAAAGTTGGTTACCCGTTTCTGGAAGTTTGTTTATGGTACTACATGTTGGTATAGTGCAAGGCCCTAGAATAATGATTCCTTTTCTGCATACATGTATGTTAGACACACTACCACCACCACTGCTATTGCTACATTTTACTGCTGCCATGTATGTGTGGCTGATGATGTGATGCACACACACAAAACACACCGTTGCGTTTTGTTGCTCCTTTTCCTCCTCCAGTGTAATTCCTTTTCATTCAATAGATTGTTGCTGGAAATAGAATATATAAATGTATATAAATGGATGAGCTGTCCGGGGCTTGGGCAAGTCACTTTCCTGTGTATTTGCGTGCAGCAGGCAAAAGTAACGGAATCAGACAGCGAAAGTTTGCGAGGAAAGTGAGTATATATATTATGCGTTGAGTGAGTGAGTGAGTGAGTCAGCGAATGAATAATGCTTTTCCCAAATGTAAACTTTTTCTCTTCTCCATCATGATATATAGTACACCTTCACATGCATATATTATATATACATAGGTATATAAGTGTATAGGCAATAGGCACTACTAAAAGGAGTATTGTGTTGTTTGCATGTGAGAGCTTTACTATTTTCTCTCTTCTGTCTGTCTCTATGCTATGTTTGCTAAACTATTGCCGTTATCCATAAATACACCAAATTCCNTTGTCGTGTGAGAGCTTTACTATTTTCTCTCTTCTGTCTGTCTCTATGCTATGTTTGCTAAACTATTGCCGTTATCCATAAATACACCAAATTCCTTAGGTGCTGGAGTGTGTTAAATTTCAGAAGGACTATATATTTTTTATATCCCTATTATTTATATCATGAAAGCTGTTTGGTGGAATACTATATATTTACTTTGTGCGCCAAACGACCACGCTACGAATATGAAGATCTTCACATTCATTTCTTCTTCTTTTTCAAATAAAAGCATTCAGACAAGGGAGAAAAATGGAATGTGTTTACCGCGACCACGTACCTTTTCCATTTATATTATTCTGGTGGATTCTCTGGAACCGTTTGTCCGATCCTGTAACCTAATATATAGAACAAAAATAATGATTCGCATTTTCACAAGGTAAAACACTAAGAGTGTGTCTTCGTTGAATGCTATATGTTCATATAATATTTTAGGTACACACGCTACTTATAATATAAGCCTTATATCATAATATGTATATATACGAGAGCAGTTGTTGAGAAAGAGAATAATAAATTTTCATGTTCCTTCTGTTTATGCCAACTGCATAACATGTTTTGCATTCAACAATTCGTTTATGGGTTTGTCAGTCTCCTTCACACAGTATGTGCCTTCTTTATTCAAGAGGAGACGTCCATAATACAGTTTTGTTTGCGCCATTCCCTTTTGCAAACACAAAGAACAGCAGAAGTTTTAGTTGGCTCTATATAGTTTTGCTTCCCTTGACTGCCATGTATTTTCATACGGGACTCAGGAATTAGAAAGAGAGGACTTTTCTTTGTTGTTGAGTCTGAAAAAATGCGTTTTTCTTTCCACTTCATTGAGATGATAAAATATATATATGAATGGTGAGCTCCCTTCTTATAAATCCTACCTTTGGTGAGTGGGTGAGAGACAATATGAAATGGTGGATAAAAGGATGGACCTTCTTCTCTCTCTTTTTTTACTTTGATCTTCTTTTATTATAATGTAGCTTGTGTTCTGGTTCTGACTCTGCGAGGACGAACCTAACATACATTTGATTTCGATTGACTGTTGTATTGTTTTGCACAAAGAAAGTTTTCTTGGTTTTTTTTCCTACAAATTCATTCAAGCAGAAAGCTGCAATTTTGCTTTTGTAAGAAATAAAAACAAGTCAGTGCCATATCATATAATATGCATGCTACAACCAAATTTGTCCAAATCTACTCACTCGTGCATGTTTTCTTTTCATGGAAATTCGACTCTTTGATGTTCATGGTATACTTTTGTTACCCATGATTGCTGATTGGCAAAAAAATGTTTCCGTTTTGTTTTTCTCGGAAATCATTGAAAAAGAATATCTGGCCACAACATCCTATATACCTACGTAATTTGGAGGCATATGGTTTACGCCTCACTGTGCCTGCGTAATATTACTTGAGGTTGGGACTTGGGACTCTGTAGCCCACAACCGGAACGCAGCTGACAAGCAGTATTTCTTCATTTATTTGGTACGAATTTTCCGTGGCGTTTCATACACTGTATGTCTATATATCGTAGAGCTTTAAATAAAAAGGTGATCAAAATCGATCCAGTCGTCGTGGCACAAAACTACTATACTGAAGTAAGAAAAGCGTATGCAATATTCGACGAGGTAGAGTGATTTCCACCTGTTTATAATGAACTATTGAACAGCCATTACTATTCCGCTGAATCACTCAATAAGCCCAACAAGGGTATATGGGAAAATGAAACGGTGATAATATAGCGAGAAAGGAAACCATATTATCATAAAGCACATTATGCACAAACACACACCAGCGTGCTTATTTCTTTGATAGTTTTCCTAGAGATGGGTATGATTACAGAGGGATTTCATGTATTATATATGTAGCTCAATACAAAAAGCTGCGGTGAAGTCGAGTGAAGGGAGACCTGACCTGATGATAACGATGTTGCATATTGTATGCCATATGAAATGAACATCGCTTGCTTTCATGCCTGACTTTAGTGATTTTGCGGAGAAGTCCCACATGAAAACAAAATGATCGATCTTTGTCATGGACCATGGATCTTCCTTGACTCACGTTCCTCATGCACAGGGAAGGAACAAGATACTGAATTGCGTAATTTAATACGGGTTATTATAGCAGTGACGCATACGATAGATTTTTATCAGACTTGTAAGCTTGTTTATGATCTTCTTGAGTATCATTTTGTGACATTCTCTGTATCCGCGAAAAAATAATAAGTGACATTTGTAAGAACTTATACTCAGTGGGTGTATTATTTGCATGTATATCTTAGCATAAGTATGTATCTTTTATTTAAGAATGTCCCGATCAGTTCTCTTGAAACATTGAAAATTATTATGCCAAAGGGCAATTCCTGAAATAACATTCTGATCCCGTTCCCCTTCAAAGGTATACTCCATTTTATAAACAATAGTAATATATTAAAACTCTGACATGAAATTCACCAGATGCACATGACAAATAAAATTCACGTCAAGAATGAAAAAAGTATGTTTTAAAAACATAGTGCAAAATCCAAAGATTTATTGATAAAAAATTGCCAGGCTCAAGTCCAATGTCCAGTGAACATTATTTTGCGTCACAACTTGTGGTAATAATGTGACTCACAATCTCAAAAAGGTTAAAGTAGAGTAGCGTAGCTCATTTTGGGGTATAATGAGAATCTGCGTGGTCATTCAGCAATTGATTTAATTCTTTTATTTAATTTTATTTTAATAGACGTCGTAATAAGAAAATATCATGGATTGCACAAATGACATCAAATTAATTAGCCAAACAGCAAGGGTATTTATGTGTAAGAAATTGAATATGGTATGGATTTTTTTTTATTACGTGAATTGGAAGCTGTTAGGCAACAATATCCGGTTTTGGAACGGATATACTCTCAGAAAAGTTTCTGTGTAGTGTTATTATGTAAGATACATAAGAACCTTTATCCAAACTATGACTTTCGTATCCCGTTGATTATAGTAATTAATCGTAGTAGTAATTAATCCACATGTCCAATTTCTTATCCATGAAAATAGCATGAAACCAAAATTATAAACGTAAACATATTTCACATCAATCAAAACGTCTATAAAACTTGAGCGTCAACTTGAAAAATGAGAAATCGGGCCCAACTTCGAACCTGCCTAGTTTGCTTCAGTTGTTTTGACATAGTTAGTGGCTATAATTAAACTTTACAATTAAAGATCAACCATTTTTTAAATATTGATCCCAAGTATTTATGCTATTAATAATATCATTAATTATTAATAATTATATCATTACAGGTATTTTCAGTGGTTATAATTGTAATTTTGGGCCTCCGTCTTGCTACTTGTAGTTGTAAAGTTGAGGTAATAGCCTTTAATTTATATTCACCTTTTTAACTAACTAATAATATGAAACACATAATACATAATATGTGTGTGAAATGAATACTTGTATACATTAGGATGAAACCGTTATTAATCAAAATACAACTGTAGAACAGCTCAAATTCTTTTATGATGCATTGAAAGAATGTGGTTATGAGGAAGAAAGTATTCCCTCGTCACACACGGTTTGTCCAATTTTAGGCAAGTAGTATAGCCCTCAATAAAAACACACTTTCTTTTGCTAAAAACTCAAAGTGCTGAACAATCAAAATTAATTTCTTTCTCTAGAAGTCCGAGTTATCCCGGTTGCAGGGTTAGCCCTTGCCTTGAACTACCTGCTGGCCGTAATTGTTCAAATAATGATTTGGGACAAACACTTTACAAATATTAACAATTATTCCACAAATGTTATACTTGTATTCATACCAATCGGAACACTATTGTCAATGTCTCTTGCATGGATAGCTATATCAGAGTCAACCAGGCCGCAATTATGTTGGCTAGCTTATTCAATTACTGAGCAAAGAAAATCAATTTCCAATTTTATAACTACCAAAATAGCTCCTGTGATGCTAGCAGTTTACAAGCCCCTTCAACTCGCCATTTTTTATTTATACGGATGCAACCTATTTCGCCAAGTAGCTTGACAAATTATAAAATAATCCATTAATTTTTTCGAGAAATATTGAATGAACAATCCTGTTCAAACCAAAATAACAAAAGAATGTCAATAAAGAAACTGAGAATTGTACAAATTCACATTTTTATTATTACAAACATCGAAATTCAAGTCTACAACAACAACCAATATGAAAAACCCTTAAAAATAACTGCAATAATTTAACATTTTGATTTATCGATGAAAGAAATAACCTTATACAACATTGGTCTCCCAAGCAGTGCGAGCAAAATCGTCTTCATCATAATTTTCATCAATGAATATTGACACGGCATATTGCGTCAAACATCCTTTCTTACAATTGACTCCGTTCACAGGGTTAAAGTAATACGTTGACAGCTCGTGGCTGTACACAATCTGGTCTGGCTTATTATTCTGCTGCTCTTCTTGTCGTCGTTGCTTATTACCTCTGACTGCCATGTCATTGGGTGGCACTGGATACGAATCAAATCCGAATCGAAGTTTTAAGAGCTTGGATAAGTGCTCTGGGTGATAAGGTTTTGCAAAGACCATGAGTATTTTTCCAGGCTCCTCAGTCTCAGAAATTGCTTTTATTGGTTTGAACTCGCTCTCTTGCACTTGATCCAGTTGTTCTTTGCTGATTTCTTTGACGTAAAGTTGACCTGGCTTCCATTTGCCAACGTGTATTCTATCTTGCAAGTTGGGGTCCAGGTACCGTATCAACTCCAAGTCTGACTTTATTTTTTGAACCATTTTTGGTCGCGGAATGAGCTCGTCAGTGCTCTCAAGAGCAATTTTTATGGCTTCTTCTTTCCCAGCTTTCTCTTTGTTCCTCAGAGGAGCCTTGTTCAAGTATGCAAAGTATAAAAAATAATAATAAAAATCGGGAACAATAACATTTTTCATTATACGCATATTATATACATAAACCATGTATATTTCTATCAAAAAATGCTTTCCTTTCCAGTAATCAGAGATTACATAAAAATTCGTAAGCCCGAATCGATTCGCATTCAAGCTTTGTCGAGAGTATGACGTTGGTAGTGTGTTCACAAAATATTACAAGAAATATATGCACAACGCACAAGATATTATTATACAATTCTACAAAATTATATGGTACCCATAACCTTACTGTGTACATATACATATTATATGCCTTACCTGAAGCGAAATCTCAATTTCACCCATGAATAAAAAGAAAACGAAAACGTGCAGTTTTCTCATTTTTTTCCCTTTGTTCAATGAGGTATAAAAGAACTTTTCTTTCTTCTTTCTCTTTATTCTCCTTTCACTCAAAAAAATACTAAAACGAAATAGGAAAGAAATGAAAGTTTGTTTGCAGATTTACACAGAGGCAAACTTTTTCAAATGAATGTGCACTTATGGGAAAACGAAAGAAACAGAAAACTCGTAAAAGGGAAAATGGACAGATTGAAATAAACATGTACAACCACTGCTCCACGGATGAATGAAAATGAATGAATCCACAACACTTTGCTGGTCTCAAGTATGATAGGTAAGTATACTGTGTAGCTTTGTTGAAACAAAATCGGTTTATTTTGTTAAATTTGCGACGCTATCTGCTACGCAAAAAAAATCTCTTGTAGTAAATAAGATATAAAGAGTGCTCGCAGTCTTTTTGATATTCTGAGCTAAAAAGAGAGATTCCACAGGTTATCCTATTGTGCCCACTCTAAAAGTATAGGGATCAAGAAGATTTCATGACTAGTAATTATCATACCTTTTTCTATAGAAGATGCCATCATCGAAAAAAAAGATATGTACATAGTACTGGTCACAAAGCACAGTACAATGGTTTTCACGGTACTCGCTCTTCTCTCTCACCACACTACAATATGAACAAAGGTAGCTTTTTAGCAAAAGCATCGACACTGAGGAAGATATATAATGTAGTTGTTTCTGACACTTGGTTCATGATATAGTCGTTTTTACCGACACCCCGCGTCCGCAGGCACTTTAGATTTTTTTTAATGCGTGAATTCATACATTCATCCATTAATGAACTGTATAAGTTGAAGGTATTTTTTTTTGCACACACCGAGAATATAATATGCAAAACGAAATGCTGGCAAATTATTGTGCTGATTATATTTTAAGTTTTAACCTTACATATCGCATAATAATAATCATCATTACGAACGTACTGACCTCGCATCACTTCAAAATGCGTTATCTGCCAAAATATTAAAATGTATTGATGTTGTTTGGGAGGCAGTACAAGCTTTTGTACTCATCTCAGAAAAAACATTTGGATTTTTAAATCACGACCAATCTTAGTCTATAATATAGACTCTATATCAGCTTGGTACATGTGTGTGTGTGTAATTTGATACTTTAATGAAATTACTACAGAAGAAGACGGAAAGAAGAAGAAAAGCTTTTACATTATATACCTATGACAAGTTTATGTCTATAGATGCCCATTGGAGTAATTCTTTTCAAAAACAACATTCATGAGTAAGTTAGTAAAGTCAGGCATGAACGTTAACATCTTAACAAATTGGTACACCGAAAACGAATCAAATTTAATAATAATGGTAATAATAATAATAATGTGAATGTGCTTTCGGTATTTCAGGATGAGGTGGCTATAAAGGATTATTATTCATAAATATTAACATTATTATTATTATAAAATTAATTGCATAATATGGAATCATCTTCAAATTTAGTACATTATTATTTAGATATTTTTTACACACATAAAAGTGTCGAGTGCCGGTACATCACACGGAAATGCCCACTTCAAGCTGATTACGGGTTATGGAACTTTTTACAAGGTACTTTCCATATAAAATTTACTGCAACTTCTTTATGCAAATCATAATTGAGATGGCTTGTGAACAATGTACTTTAGCATTGTGTACTGTGTACCGCTTTAATTGCATTTTGTTGTACGGTCAACGGAGAAATAATCCTAAACCCCTCGCTAATCCCTTTCTTTCTTTGTTGGTCCGCAAAATATATATGTTTTTGAATATCACAATGATGTCCACTGACATTACACGAGGCAATTACCATTCATAAAAAAGCGGAGATATTAAATAATTTTTCTTTTGTGACACTCTTTATAGGTATATGAATCAGAAATTCATGTAAATATACGTGTTTACCTCGAATAGGTACCCCTTCACGACTTGGTAGTTTTTGACTGAAACATGTCCGTAAAAAACAGTCAAAGAATACTTGTCATAACCAGCAGCATGTCTGGGGTGAATTGCCTCATGTCTTGACAAGTAAACAAGATGCCAACCAATCTGAATTCTTGTGTCATAAGTCGTAAAGTGTTTGACTAGTGACGCAACTGATGTCATCCTTTTTGACCTGTTCATCACAAATTAGGAGATGTAGTTTCAACAATTTTTGACAAGTAGCAAGTTAACATGCTGTAAATTGTCAACCTTCATGACCTTGCAACAATTATTGAATCAACAGTGCCCACTATTACCTGCCCACACCCTTTAATGCATTAAAATATAAAAATAATATATTTATACCCAATGAGTTTTGATATGGCAAACAACAGGTATTTAAACACTAGCCTTATTAAATGCATGTACCGTTTAATCAGAATTGTTGTCCACCAATCTTGAAGTGAAAACGCGGTACAAGTAGGACATACAGTCCAAATAACACAATATGCGACAGCTACTACAAGAAACCGTCTCCCTCACGTTTTGTTAAATTAGATTACATATAATGTAGTAATATGCATACAATGCACAAAATTAAATGGTTTATGATGTAGTTTAATTATGAGTACGTTTCTTATAATCCTGTATAAACCCCTCCCGTTGTGAATTTTAAAGAGTCAGAGATGGATATATGCTAAATGCGTAGAGTGCATTCTGTGCATATAAAGAAATGCGGACAATAACTAAACTGACAAAAGTTGATACACTCAACTGCAACTGCAAAACCAAGCCAAAGTTGCTAAAAACCCTATTTTTCTCAATAATTTGCAATCAGAAGATAAAATGGATATAAGAAATACCTGTTCAACGTGAGGTCTTTGCCTAGCTATCTGTTTGGTATACATTTATGCATTTGAAAATAATATTTGCAAAATAATTGCAATTTGCTTATAAACTTGAATTTATCAATACCTAAAATGCAATTGTATAATTTTCACCGAATTTGGGTGTTTTGCATATTAAATTGATAGTTATGGATCAAAGCTAACCAATTTGATACAAGTTATTTTTCTATGATGAAAAGAAAATTACTCTCTTGTTTCTATTCTATCCACCGCGCACTGTAGTGGACATTGCACATTAAACTTAATATCTGGGCATGGCTTAAAAATAAGATTTTCTCACGCCCAGTTTCTGTGTATTCAATAAACTTTGAGAACTGTTTATTGCTGCCCTGTGTTATTTACTATTAATTGTTATTATTTGTATTTTAAACATCACTATGATAAAAATTATGCTTGAAGGAACGGCAAAATTTTTGCACATTGGAGCAGCAGTATACTTTTTAGGGTTAACCAAGAGGTCAAATACAATACACAATACAATCCAGATAATCAAAGGACTATCCAAATTTTGAGCTAATCAGTCTATAAACAACTTACATTCTACAAAAACATAATGCTACAAATCCATGCACATCGTTTTATTTAGTTGTCCCATATTTAACTGTTTTGTACGCCTTCTCGCTGTGAGATGCATATTTATGCAAGAAAAGTGTTGATCTGATGTTGAGTTCTTAGAAAATGAACCCAATGATATCCTGTTGCACAACAAGTAGCTGACGTTCTCTGAGGTGTGAAGTTAATATTGAAAAAAATCCTACATTTCTGTTACCCATCAAACGCCTCCTCCCATCAGCGGTTTGATTGTTGTATGTGATACAATATGGTAATTATAGTTCATGATTTCTATGTAGGCATATTTCATCTTGATGGGCAATTACATCTAGTCTAATGAATATAGTATGATTCTACACAGCAAAACACATTTTACCTACATACTTATACATACCTACTTACTATATACTATATACCTACTTGACTAATAGACTGAGATTTGGGGAATACTGAGAAAACTGTGCAGGATTTTCATAACTACTGTCACGATTATCGGATACAGGTGGAATTTTAAAACGTCAATTACACTGCAGGTGTGGAGGACCTCTTGTGGTTGCCTGCGACTCGCAATTGATTTTAGTTACTAAAAAGAAATTAATTATAAAGTTTTGCACAAACTCTGACATATCTTGTTGTTTGCTTTAAAAATATGTACATCATGTGCATATACCTAATTATATACATTACAATACCTAGAAATAATGAACATCACGAATCTTGAGGGGAAAATGTTTTGTCAAGTCAAGGGATCACCAGGTAGGTTGGATTTAAAAGCTTAAAATGTCATGTATTTTAAAATGGTACAAAGTCTCAGAAGAAGGTGAATCATGAAGTTTCCCCATTTCATTGACGTTAGTATGTTAAATTACGTATAAAAGTAGGTAAAACTTTCAAAATTGTCTTGGGTTGTCTATTTTCTGGATATACCGACCTAATGATGATTATACCTGTAGGAAGCAGCGATGAGTAGCATATAATATATATAAAGTTGTTTATCATTTTGAATGGGGGATGTCAGATCATAAACCGGCAATTTTTCGTGTAAAAATGATGAAAACAACAATAACCCATCAAGCCCTTTGACATCATCATCATCATCAATGCCCAATCGACTGAATTATATTGCGATTACAAAAAGTTAATATCGCCGTGTATGAAAATTTTTGCAGCCTACCGGTTACATTGTTGTGTTAGGTTGTATATAGCTATCGGTTCTCTTTTCTGTGTAACAATGATTCACGTCGCCAGTTCGTTCGGATAAACTATAAGCTATACATAACATAGGTACATACGAAGATAGATGACTTGATAGGTGCGTATATAAGTGTTTTTACCATGTAATATTATGCTTGAAACACGGTTTACAGAGTCATTTTTGTTCAGGTTATATGACTTGTAATACCATCGTCTTCATCAAACGAAACGGTTTTTTTACAAAGATTGATCATAGGTTTGCGCAAAAGTGTGTACACGCAGGCGTTTAATTTAAAAACAGATAATGATAATTATATACCTACCTATACAGTTTGGCAAAATTGAAGCCATCAAACAGCCTCATCACATCGATTTCTTCCAATATAAATCATGAATAATTCATGAATGAACTGAATTTATTAAGTTTTTATTTTAATAAAAAAAGACAAAGTGATACGATACCAAATGCCAGCAGTGTGTGCATACCTATATATTATTATTGTGCATAATAATAATAATTTAAAAGGTTATCTGAAAGCTATATAATATGTAGGTACATGTGTGCAAAAAATGCAAATTCAGTTTCAGGTAAACACATTATAAACCACACATATTTACACATGTCTCTATACTATACACCATGTCGATGTTTACAATACGACTGTTCGACTGTATGTAACATTGTTTTTGTTATCTTTTAACAAAAATCACGACATTCGTCCCTGTTCCTGGGAGAGGACGTCAGCAAGCCTATTGCCATCTCAAAGAAAGCCATTGCGTCTGCAAATCGGATTCGGTCGTTTGGCTCCTCTTGCCAACATTTCATCATTACTTGCGTGTATCTAGAGTTAAATTTTAGGATTATTTAAAACGCACAATTTCCTTCTCAGCGTGACATTAATGTTTTTATTTTATAAGGTTAATTTATTTAAAAGCTTACACATTATCCGTACAAAATGGGGGCCTGCCCAACCTCATCCCGCTTTCCAAAGTTAAAATAAACTCTTCATTCCATGTTTGCATGGGGTACGGCTCCTCACCCAAAGTGAAAACTTCGTATAACTTCCACGGTAAGGCCACCTGGTTTTTTATGTAATACGAAAAGGAATACATAACTTTTACATAAGCACATACACTACACAAATGTATTATGTATCACCTAATTACTGTCAGTTCACAGGTTTTTTTCGGATGATATATAAATCAATAACATTATATTATAAATTGGATTTTGTTGAACTTGATTTTTTATTGAGATTACCAGACCTGAGTTTTCTTCATGTACTCCGAGTTTTCAAATAGCTCACGGCTCAACCCAAAGTCAGAGATCTTCACAAGTAGATCTTCAGTTAACAAAATGTTGCGGGCCGCCAAGTCAGCGTGTAAAACCTGAAAAAAGAAAAATTATGTGTGCATATCACCGTATATGTCCAACTAATTAGCACTTCATTTTCATTTTTTAGCCATAACATGCGAGCGTGTGCTGCTGTTGATGAGAAATTTATGAGTAGTATCATGGCGAGGTAAATGTACACACCACAATTTAGGTAGTAATTTATTTGTTACCTTTCTCGACTCAAGAAAATCCATTCCACTTGCTATTTGGAAGCACCATTTGTATAAGTCTATTGTTGAAATATCCGAAGTGACCAAATTCGTGTACAAACCCTCATGTTCACGTGAATCATTGTCCTTGTTATCATCAACCCTGGTGTATAAATACGCATGATGATGTACTTTGTTAGTTAGCAATTTATGGTTTGTAATAATTTATGTACAGGGTATACTTTAAATTTTCAATACAATTAATAATGACATGAATGTTCATAAATTTAGCAACGAAATTTAAAAAAATGTATATCAACTCACTGAAACAACATCTGACCGTCTTTTACAAGATTCGTGAATAATTTTTTTCGCTTTTGCAGGTAAGTCAATAGACTCCCGTTAGCACAAAACTCCACCCCAATAAATACTTTGCCTAAAGAAAAAAATGGCGTGCATGACAAAAATGTCTTCAAAGATACATATCTGTAATTGTAATTTAGTTTTTTAATCTTACGATTGTTGATTTCATCAGTTGACGCTGCTATCAACCTAACAATGTGTCGATGATGCCCAATACTGGACATTATTTTCAATTCCAACAACGTTGCACGAAAATCATCAATATCGTCATTGGACCTGACCGTTTTAATTGCAATAATGGACTTTCTGCTACCGACTTCCACAAACCCTTTTCTCACCACTCCAAAAGCACCCGAACCCAACATCGTGCCAGCTATAATGTCAAATTGAATTGTGTAATTATTAATTATATTTACACAGGTATTAATTATATCCCTTGTGGGCAATTATATTATTAGGAAGAAATATCAATTTACTGAAACTCCAATGCTTATGAGAAACTTCAAATTTCCTGTCATATGGAATATTTTTAACACCATCATTAGCATACAATTGCTGATTGCCACCATCATCAGAGGGTACTTGAGGCTCTTGTAACCCTTCAAAGAACTCTCGAAC
>JAITYZ010002770.1:0-12162 GCA_027744595.1 Paronellides praefectus
CTTATTGGCGATAATACTAATAATGGTAAGGTTGTGACTCAACTTTTTTTTGTTAAAGGGGCTGAAAAAAATAATGGTCTATAAATATATATTTTTTTTAAAGGAAGCGCTAAACTAAAATGGGAGAGGCTACATTCAACAAGCTTTTCACACAATTCTTTATAAAAAATTTTGTTTTTTTAGAGTTTCCATTTACCTTAGTTTAAACACACAGCGTCGTTATCATCATCGTGGCTGGTTTTGATGAGATGAAAGACGAGAGAGTGAAAATCGTAAGCCGTTACGGTAAAACAGAATTTGTGTATAATATTTATTTATGTATATAAATAAAACAGAGAATGGAAAGCATCCTTTTTGTAATCGTACTTATATATATGTGTACTTTGATGAAACATAAATATATATGCGTCATCATCATCATAACAAGCCAGTTTCATCATTATTTATTATTATGGAGTTTTTGAAATGAGACAGAGCAGCAAATGGTTGAATGTTGCCTTTTGTTCTGCACACCTCATTAAATGTGAGGGCTCACCTTGTTTTGTTTGCCATCCAACTTAACAAAGCAACAGCAGCGTTGCAACGTGATTACGTAAAAAAAATAAGTTCTTGTCAATTGCTTATGTTAGGTCTGGTGAACTAATAAACTTGTTGTTAGTATCACATCGCTTCGTGGTTGTCATTAATTCATGCAAAATAATACAAAGTACAAAAGTGTATGGTAAAAAAAACCTGGTAAAAGCATTCTACTTTTTTTAGAATTAGATACTTTATATAATTAAATAGCTACATATTATGTGCCTATACTTCAAATACGCATGCATACATATGTCGTTTTTGTGCGTTTGCAGGCTTCATCAACTGATTCCACGCACACACGCACGTCATCAAGTACACATTTTACACTTGTCTCTTGTTTCCCCTTTAAACTCACTCATTCCTGGTTTTCTGTTTACTTTAAACAAAATACAACATCCAAAATAAATTGTTAGCTAACAACAACAAGAGGGCAAGTCCATTATCATCCACCTTGAAATATACTTCAATACTTGGTACAAACAGATTGACGTTATAGTTATGACGCATGAGGATTATTTTATACAGTCAAAGGCTAAAAATATCCAGCAAAATTCTCTAAACTGAAAGGTTAATGTATTTGCAGAAAAAGGAGTAAACAAACAGAGTGGATCATTCTTTTTTTAGCTGAAAATTGGAATGTCCATTAGTTACTTTTTTTTACTCAAAATAAGATTTAAAGTGATGCTTGACATTATATTTGACAGTGTATGTGTTCTGTGTTCCAATTATGTGGAGGTAAAATGGGTGGACAAAAATAAACATCCAAACGCCTCGTCAAAAATCCTCAAAAAAAATTTTAATTCGAAAAAAGGAATTTGAATCAATTTAGAGCCTCACTCCCACGTCATAAATTCATTATTACTTTTAGACGATGTGTGGTGAGGGTATGTGCAATAATCATGTCTGCTAATTTGAGCTAATCCTTGTGCAAATAAGAAATTAATGAGTTGTATACACACTATACTCACACAAACACACACACAAAATTGAAACTCATTGAAGCGCACGCATTCATCCATATCACAGTCATCATCGTCATCTTTCATATTAGCTATTCATAGAAAAATACGAGCATGTCTACCATACTCACTCCTGTTTGCTCCTTCGTGGCTCACTTCTAATAGGAAAACGTCAAAAACAAGGTTTCCCTGTGAGTAAAAAGGGAAGAAACCAAAAAAAAGACCATGCAAACGTCCAAAAGAATAAATGTAATCCATATTGGCACGCATTTTTTATTTATTAATGTGGGGTGATCATGGTAAATTGTAAATGAGTTTGAGCTCGCTCCCTCTCCATTTCGTTATTGTTGTGCATATGAACAACATATTTGAGCAATATGATATATTTTTTTATGATAGACCACTTGCCATTTCCATTTTGCTTGTTGTTGAAATCAGCTTGGTGTAAAAATAATGATGATAATATGCAGTGTTGAGGTATGCATATATAAAATATCTATATAAAAAGGAGGTGTTGTTACCTATTTACTACATACATACTAATCTATAATATAGGTGAATTGACAATAGGCACGTACCTTTTATTCCTCGTAACTGGCATGAACATGGCATGTCATTTTAATTATGAATTGGGATTCCAACAATGTGCTCTTCACTTTCCATAATAGTATTATTAGAGCGTTCACTCACAAATTTTTTTTTTGGCGGAGCACACACGATATATATTAACTGTAATATGTACGTATTCACGATAAAATAGTATTATTATTAATAATATTATTATTATTATTGGTTCGGAAGTAAAGTCTATATTCTTTGTGTAGCCCACAAAAAAGGAAATTGACAAAAGAGCCCTTGAGAAAAATGGCAGTAAATCAAATTTTTGCGGTTGATGTTGACTCTTTTATTAATTTATGTTTTGCCTTCTCTCTCTGATTGGTTTTAAACCATCACTTTGTATCTTTGTTCAAATTTTTATTACTTTCAATTCAGAGTTTATTTTTTTCTGAGTTGTGACCTTGATTTTAAAGAAGAATTTGCATAGATATATCTCTTTAATTGTTATACTTGTTAAACTATGAAAAGCAATGGTATTTCTTCTTTTTCCTTTGTTGAATTAGTTAATCTTGTTGTTTGTGAAGACTCGTTATCTTTCAAATTGAACTGCACACATGGGTGGTAAATTCCCTTGAAAGTAATTAGTCGTGCGGTAAAGGATATTTATATAATTCCTTAAAGTACGTAATATACACACGTGACTCCTTAGCTGTATCTTCACAGTTTATTTAATTGATAGTTTTTTACTTTTGAACCATATACACAAACTATTTATATATATTGTCCCTGATTTAATTGTACTGTCACATGCCCTTTTATATGATACGTTTTTACAAATAAAACACACAAGATCACTTGATTAAAATTCAGCGGATCATTTCACAATCCACAATAAAATCCTATGACACGGATCAACAGACACTCAACTATTCAGAGAGAAGAGAGGGAAAATTACTTTGTTGTCTTTTGACTGTCGATTACACAGTAAAAAATATGTAATCCCTAGCCTTTGTCGCTGTTTACTTTTTATATAGTCGAGAGAGAAAAGTTGATAGGTAGAAATTATGACAATCTAAGATGTAGCGGACAGTATATGAATCCCTTATGTCACCCTTGTTAATTGACTGGGAACCAATTGGTTAAATGACGAAAAGCAGTTTGGAGCACGTAAAAGATAGTAAAAATGCATAAAATGTTTATATCATTCGTTTATCAGCAAGTACAACAGCGGCTGCTGCTAGCTTACTCCATAGTTTTTTGTATATTATGAATGATGACAGCTTGACAAGCTGGCGAATGGACAGTAATCGGATTTTAATGCGATTAAAACAATCGTCTCATTTTTTTGAGTGAGTAAACACATGCCACCTTCACCGACAGAAAACAGGAGCACTTGTAGTAAGTATATATATATCACTCTCTCTCTTTCTGTTTTTGTATTTGTTTGTGTGGAAAAGAAAATCTCTTGCCTCGGCTTCACTTATGGTAATACTGACAACAAGATCAACACTCGCATGGTGGTTTTATTTGTGGAGATTTCAATTACTTTAACTGCTAGGATTACAGTCGTAATATTTATTTTGCAAAAAAAATAAGTTCTCTCGCTCTCTTTTCAAGACGAGCAAGTAATAAGAGCAGTTGAGACAGAAGACTGAGACGATGATATATTGATGTGGATAATGTTTGTTTGGCAGATGGACTGGATCATATAAATAACTAGTCTTTGTCCTTGGTTGATTAGGTGTAAATACGCTGTTTTTAACCTTCCACTAAAAACCACAAAATGGGGTATTCAATGGCGTCACACGACGACGACGACGACAAAAATCAAATTAGATTAGTTTATTTTCCCTGTAGAAAATTATTATTCGTCAAATCATCATCCTTCTCACATGGCTAATGGTCATACAAGCTTGTTTAGTTCCTCCCTCTACTATTTTTGGAGTTGTTTCCACTGTAGCTCTGCTTTTATAATGACTTTTCATTGATGTCACTTGTCAAGGAATATTCCACACACCATTACCACCAACCCAACTCACTTTTCAATTCTTTTCACCAAACTTCTCATCTGTCAAATCAAAAGCATTAAGCCATGTCACCCGTTTTATTAAATAAAGCTTGAAGGTCGGAATATTTTATTTCACTCAGTATTTCATATAATGCATACGTGTGAATATATTTTCACCAATATACCTACTCCCAACATGTCACAAAATATTTCCCAATAAACAAAAAAAATGTCACTTTGCCTACTTGTATGGCTTTCACTGACAATATATTTATTTATGTAGATGGCATAGATATCTACGTGAGGAGAGTTGTGAGTTTTTTTTGCTCTCACTCTTAATCAAGCCAACAGAAGCGTGTGTATGGAAAATTTTGTTATTGTTTTATTTTTGTTCCAGTAAAAAAAAAGCACAGTTATGTATATTTAATATATTGCTTCATTCTCAACAAATCATCACTTATTATTATTTCTTGCAAATTCAGAAACCATGTTCTTCTCCTCTCCAACAAAATTGAACAGAGAGTGAAAATATCTCTCTGCATTCATGAATATAAATTTTTGCACAAATTTTTGTAGAGAAAGAGGATCTCTCTCTCTCTCTGTGTGTCTCCCCAATTTTGACAGATTTCTGTAAGTGAATCCTCGGCGAAACAATGGGAAATGCCAACTTGTCTCATGAGAGGAACAACAACAAGAACGCACACAAAAGAGAGAGGAGCAGAGAAAAAGGCAGCAGTCTCATGTCTGAACAGAGAAACGACACTAACAACACTTGCCAAAAGGATGATGATAGTAATGTTGATGACGATGATGGTACGTATCGTATATTGTATATGCCTAGTTTTTGCTCGTGTCTTGGTAGTAGTACTACACGGCAGTACAAAAGTACAAGTCTTGTCCTCTGCTATTTTGCTAGTAATAATAATAATGTATACTACCTATAAACATATTATACCTATATTCTACTTGCAGAAATTTGCAAAGCAACGTGTGTTGTACGCTCATAATATGCATGCATAGTACTCATTCCATGCATGTCTCACTTCTGGTTTCTCTAGTAGGGTTTTTGTGCGGTGATGATCATCATGACATGATGAGCATGAAAAAATAAAATTACTCTGCTGATGAATGCTGCTGCTGTTGAAGGAAGATTATAAATGTGGATTGTTTTGTTTTTTTGGTGTTGTTGTTATTGCTGTTTTTTTGTTTTCCTTTGACAATCCAGCTATTTATTATGTAAACACGCTCCTTATTATTATTGCATTGATACTACTACTTTTGCACTTCTCTCTATTTATATTACACAAAGAGATATTACATTACACTTTATTATTAGCAGTAAAAATCAAACAGAGCCTTCCGTCCTGCTGCTGCTGCTCCTTCATTTCTCCTCCGCCGTTTTGTTTTTAGCAAGCCGTCTTCTTCTCATTGTACTGCATATATTATTAAATATTTTCATTCATTATCCTCTCTTTTGTTATTATTACAAACATGTTCACATTTTTTTTCTTCTCTCTCGGATACCCTATCATTGCACTTCTCTAAAGCGTCATAATAATGGACAAGCGAAATGATAGTAATAGTCCTAATAACAATATGAGAAACAACCACACACACCGTCGTTCATACAAGTTTACACAGATACACTAGTACACAATGTGCATTGTTAGGGCTATTATTACTATTATTATTATTATTATTATTACGTATTGTTGTTGTAAAAATGTTTGAATTATTATTTCGTAAATGAAGCAAATGCTTTAATATTCATTATTATTACTCTTGGTTTGCATTTTTTTTTGTTTTCAGTAGGTCCAGCCAAAGAGATAGCTATGCGATGAGAATTAAGACGAAGCAAAAGAGGATGTCATCATGATCATCATGAAGCTTGTTGATAATGACAAGATAAATTTTTTTTATTTTTTTAAAAGATGCTATAGATGATGATGATTGTACGCTGAGTAATAGGAATAATGACAGTGATGATGATTATGATCAAGTCAGTCAACCCATTTAGATTATAGCAACAACAATAATAAATGGCAGAGAGTGGTAATTTTAATAACCTCCTTTGATGACGTGGACGATAGTAAAAATACTGCATTTATTTGTTGAAACATGGTCACGTTTGTTCGTACGAATGTACATTATTTAACAGGTGAACAAGATGAAGAAGAGAAGAGTGCACACTCATCATATTAATAATAATAATAATAATAATAATAATTTGATTAGAGTTACTGTCGTGGTCAGTCTTTTTTTCAATGGCGATGATGATACAATAATTGATAATGATGATGATGTTGACAAAGACAAATTGAAAAAAAGGACTTTATTTTGTGGCCGACGTATCTCATTCAACTTCTTTTGATCATTTATCGCTTTTGTGACTGGAATACTTTTCGTATAAAAAAATACCTACATAACAAATACATGAATACACTTCCAAAAAGCTATACGTCAAATGCACTTTATAGCACAAAAGTCATCATCATCATCATGATACTTAAGCATACATTCAGCAATAAATATTTGACGTGTTTGTAGCCAACAAAGATGAGTTTTCTTGGAATTCCAAATTGGTAAATATTTCCACTTAATTGAATTGTTTGATTAGGTATTTCGATTATGTGATGAGGAGGTTGATGTTGATAATGATCATGAAGATGACAGTTGGCTGTCCACTTGTTCACTCATCACATACCTATATCTTTACTATTTCATGTCATCGATACAATAATCTTGTACAGCTTCCAAGAAATGAAATGCATCAAAGCATCTTTTTTTTGACAAGTGAGTGGGCAGTTATGGCAGTAAAATTATTACGATATTTTTGTATAATAAGTATACTTTCCGATAACAAAATTGTTAGTACACACACACTACACAGAGAAATAACAGGACACGATGACAGGCACAACATATGAACTTTGCATGTGATATTATTATTATTATTTTATACTTTACATTTATCAGCTAAATTATTTATTGCCTTTTCGTAATAAAAATGACTATTTGTTTTGCTATATAGGCTTGTTGTTATTATTATTATTAATAATTTTATTTAAGAATCTGTAGGACACTCTTGTGAAACAAGGCAAATTGCGGAATACAGTTGTTGCAACACAAATATACTTAATACTGTGTGATTTTGATTTGATTAAGTAATTCCTCGTTAAACATTCCACACTTTCCACAAATTCATTTATTCAATGTCAAAGTTTGAGGCATTGAACGAGTCACACTTGAACTGTCACACACTTGAATAAGTAACTTGTTGTCTCTTATGATCTCTTACTCGCTGTATACTCTTGACTACTGTATACTTTACTCTCCTTTAATTGACGCAATGATAATTTAATGAAAAGCACAAGTAGGTGATGATGACTAATAGTAATAATAATAAATTAAGTACGTGAGTATAATAAGGCTTACACGGCTCGTCTGCGAGTCCTTCTCTTTTGTGTGTGTTTTTGTTTGATGTTTCGTCGGTCTGGGCTGATGATGTTGACGAGGATGACAAGATGTGATGTGAAACACTACGGGACTGGGAGAAATTTTTTAGGCATAGCGCAAACACACACACACAGTCATACATACTCAAAGTTCATAAGGAAGAGAGAGTAAAGGAGAGAGAGAGAGAGAGAGTTTCCCCGTTTTCTGGCAATACCTTCCAACATGATCTTCAGCCCGATGATGATGATGATGATCCTGCTTACTTGGAATACCATACCACTATACTCCAAGCACACAATACAATGTTTCTCGCTGTAGTGGTCTTTTACTCCAACCAAACCACTCTCTTCTCTTTTATTCATTCCAGCAGCAGACAGACATAAAGAGTTAGGATAGTGTAATATTATGTGTATGCCATATCGTAGTCTTATTATCATCGTCATCATCTCCCTTACATATGGGTATGCATACATATAACATAGCAGAGAAGCAAAAAACCGAAAGAGAGAGAGAGGAGAAGGGTAACTGTTTCTCAGTTTAGTGTGCAGGCATGGTAGTAAAAAAAGGAATCAGTTTCCTCATAACGCTGGATACAGCAATAATAACAATAAAAGAGCGCAGAGTAAACCAACTATATAGAATTGACGGTGGTGGTGGCGGTATATATATGGTGGTTGGTGAGAGTGTTGTTGCTGCACTGCACTACTACTACTGAGAAAAACCATGTACATGGTCTGCTGCCCTGCTCTGCTGGAGAAAGGAAAAGTTTTAACTGGATATTGTACAAGGCAGGACGTAACATTGTACCCAGTACCTACCTACCATGCATTATATACAATACAAGTCTAATGATGAACTAACTACTACTGGAGAGGTAGTAGGTAAATATCAATAATGTAATGCTTACATAGGTATACAATGTATTATTGAAGGAGTTGTGTTTTTCCTGCTTGTGCGTGTATGCTCTGCTATACACAACACGGAGAAAACAAAGGATTCACGGGATAAGATGGCGGAAGCCAAAAAGGAAGGGAAGAGAATGTTATTATTTTCGGCGTGTTTTATGTCAAAGTATAACTGTATGGCGAGTTATAAGCTACATGTTACAAGTTATTATAATATGGGGTACTTGTTCTTTTTCCCTTCATTTCGTTTTCGTCTCCATTGAAAACTCTGTCTGTCTGCGTGTCAGTGGTAATAAAATTCTCTATCTTCTCTCTCTCGCGCGTCTCTCTACAATATCCAGCCGGAATGTGTGTGTGTATATTTGTACCCAAATGAAATACGCAGCAGTGGTAGCGCAGGAATACGTGCATGCTACGTACAATTTGAAATCATATACAAGTATATATGTATAATATGCAGACTAACAACGTGGTGGTAGGGAGAGAAACGCTGACTAAATATCATCAGCAAAGAAAACAGTCGATGACTGTGAATTGATGGAGAGAGAAAGAAAGGGAGAATCCGGGAGGCGAGTTGCCTTAAATATTGAAGTGTACTGAGAATTTTAGTAGGACGACAATGATTACATTCTTTTGTGGGATATGCCATATGGGATAGGGTCGGACGGACGTAGTCATGTGCTTGTCTTGCATTTTAGCTTAAGCTTTATAAATTTCTCTCTTCTCCAGCCAGTTGTTCCCGTATTGAGCGTATTTATCATATTATTATTATAGTTTTTACATACATGCATTCATATGCATGCATATATAACTACTCAAATTATAATCATCCGTTGACTCACTCTATTTCCCTTTTTCGTTCTGCTGGATATTCCTCGTTGTCCTCCTCGTATTTTCAACATTCTCTCTTGTTGTGCTTTGTGTTGCATTTATCCCTTGTTGTCGTGCATTTTTTGTTTAGTTGGATTTTCATTTTATGCACAACACGCGAGTGTGTCGACAATATTTTTTATTATGTATGTAGCATGTATGCAGTTTACTAATAACAGTATACACGTACATCAAGTTATCCACAATCAGTATATTTATATTATTATATTATTCTTCCAAAAGTATACAGAATATCATGTACTTATACACAAATCTACATGAAAATTTTCGTGGCAAAAGAAAAAAAAATTGGATTTTACACCCCAAGTTGCCATGATGATGATATTATGGTACGTGTACTTTTCACAGAGAAAACCCTTTTGCTTCCTTTCCAATTTTTTGTTGTTGTTGTTACTGCTGTTGCTGGTATGGTGGTGGTATGGTGGCTTGGCTCTTCTTCTTTCTGGATGCACATAACGTGCATGTATGCATGAAAACGAGGAGATAGTAAAGAGATAGTAGAAAAGCAGAAGCACAAAAACGACATATTATGCATATTCAGCCCCTTCTTGGTCTATTTCCTTTTTTCATCAGACAAGGCTACACAGCAAAAATTTCCAAGCGCGATCCTGCTACTGATGATGACGATGATGACAATAAGCAGAATGACTATATAACTATATTCCAAAACACCCCAATTTTATATTAAATTGTATGCTTATAAGTGGAACATCGTAGGATTAGTTGAACGTGTACAGAGTAAATTCACTCAAGTGAACTATATACATCATACCACCACCACCATCAGCTTGCTCGCTCCTCCTGGGCCTTTTCTTTCTTCTCTCAGCAGCAGCAGTGTGTAGTATTCAGACTCTGAATAGAAAAGAGTGAGGAGCAATGGCAGTTTTATGTAAGTATGCTACTCCTACATACGGACATACAAACATGCCACTATACTACTACTGGAAAAAGTGTGTATCTTGTATAACTGCTCTCAATACATTTCATATTCTGATACCGGATTTAATATCATTTCGCTTTCATGTCAGGAGTAGCTACGCACACAATCATGGATCCACATATAACATTTTAACGTTCAGCCTTACACAACGTTTCTATAAAAAAAGGAAACTGGCTTACGAAGGAGGTGAGTACTATTTGCTCGATGAATGCGTGCTGCTACTACTACTGCTGCTGCTGCTGGTGAAGTGGTAACAGTGAAGTAAAAAAAAAGGATGTATTCAAGAGTTCCTTTGAAGATTTTCATTCCATTGTGGAAGAGGAAATGTATACCCAAATGTAAAAAAAATGAATATAAATCCACACAGGTAATAATACTACTACTTGATATCCATTAAAAGGAAGCGTAGAGGAATATTGTTAAATATACTTACTTATATCATCATCATAATAATAGGTATACCCACTGCACACACACACGACATTAGATTGTAGTATGCTGGGTAAGGTAGATTAGAGATGGTGTATAGAGATCCCGTGCATCATCCTCAAAAGGGGAAAATGCAACCTTTTTTCTTTCAAAACTTTTTTTTCTTTTTCCAACAAAATCCAGCAGAATTCCTGGTAACTACACAAATACACGAAACAAGTGTAGCAGATATTATTATTATTATCATGGCAGACAGGGGGAGATTCCCTACACATTCTCATATACCTACTCACATTTTTACTCCAGTACCTTTTTGACAAGCTCGCTGTCGCTATTTTCTAGCTTAAAAGAATCCTAAAAAAAGTATCATCATCAACTGGCTGAACTGAGTGAGCAAAGCTATCTAGGCAGAAGAGGTTGAATGCACGTCATTGAAAAGGGAAAAGACAGTGCACTATATGCTTGTCTACTGGACAGTCTACTCAAAGTAAATCGTATATTGTATGCATGGAGCGTGAGTTTTATACAGGAAGCTGTGTATGAGGCGAGTGAGAAATAAATACATGTACACTTTTTCAACTGGTTTTTTTTTGTTAATGCAATGAATTTCCATTCGGATGCCTGGATAGTAGGTATGTGTGTGTGTGTGCTCAGTGCACTGTCTGAGCCAAAAGAAACTTTTCTCCCCGGTGTTTGTTATCTTTTTATTGCATGTTTCCTATAATGACTGTCAGCCTCGTTCTCATCCACCTTGTTTCGCTTCTTTGCAGGCACCTGCTTTTCGCCTCACACACGCTACATACTACACGCTGTATATGCACAGCACAACTGAAATTTTCTTGGCGTTTTCTACCACCATGCGTTATTAATGTGATAGTTTTATTACAATAAGTATAATAATATTTTGAGTACCTATGCAAATCAAAATGTTGCATGTTCCGTCTTGCCGAGTAGCTGCTTCCTCAATGATAATAGCATTGCTACCATCTTCCAGTATATAAACGTCTAATGCTGTTATTATTATACTTTTTATATGAAAAATACTTTAATAGATAGACAGATAGATAGTTGAGCTTCCACGCAACACATTTGTTGTTATTATAAGAAAAATTACACAATTGTAATATAACTGTATAATGTAGAATGTAGACTCTACATTGTAGAGTCATGATATAATGCTTTGCATTTGACTGTGTAGCCTCACCAATAGAATTTGAGCACTTTGCTTTGAACTCAAAATATATTTAAAAAATATTTTTATCATATCAAGTGAATCAATGCGAAAACCCGTTTCAAATAATAGGAGACGTCTAAAAGAACCCGGATTCTTTTTTTTTCCGGTATGGATATGGATATCATATTTGATTTCCTAACTTGGAAATATACTTTGTGCATTTTATCCAGTTGATACTACTATCCATCGCTGTTGTATCGAGG